>JAADXI010000086.1:0-44946 GCA_023337615.1 Pythium brachiatum | reverse complement strand
CGCGTCGGTGTCGTCCGCTTCGCCGGTGAAAAAGAAGGTCGTGCAGAAGGCGCCTTCAAAATCCAAATCCAAATCCGATAGTAAATCCAAGACAAAGACCAGCGCGTCTACGAGCAGCAGTCGGCGAGGAGCGTCTGGGTCGTCTCTCTCGGTGGTGGCTGCGGCTGAGAGGCTACTGGCGGCGTCGGGGAAAGGGAAATCGAAGTCCAAGTCGGTCGTGGAGGAAGAGGAAGAGGATGAGGGCGCGGAGGAGCCGCCTCCTAGCTACTCGTACGTGTGGGCGTGTCGTATTGTGCATTGTGTTCCCGTAGTGCTGACTGTTGTCGGTTGTAGGGACGACCCGTATGCGTTTGAACTGGGTGCGAAGCCGAGTTATTTGCGTGCGAGTGATGAAGAGAAGGAAGAGGACGATGAAGAGGACGATGAGGAAGAGGATTTATACTCTTCGTACAAAGGAGGAAAGAGCAAGAAGACGAGCAGCAAGAGCGATACGAAGGCAAAGAAGGTGAAGAAAGAGAAGGAACGAGAGCCGCCACCTGCCAAACGCGAGGTTCGAAGGGAAAAAGGAAGACCAGGTCTCTTTAGGATGTGAACTCACTCGGGCTATTGGTGGATACGCGCACAGGTCAAGTCTGTAAAGACACTGGAGGAGCGTGTTGCCGAGATCCTGAAGCGCACGGGCAGCACAACAACGATCGCACCGGTCGCTGCAGCTGAACAGAAAGAGGAGGAAGACGAGGGAAGTGAGGAGGAGGAAGCAAAGCCTACACGCGCACCCGCTGAGAAGCCACAAAATACGATAGGAAAGCCAGTACAAGCAGTGGATGCCAGTGGTGACGACAGCAGCGACGAAGACGATGGAAGTGACCTGTATCGCCTGAGCTTCTCCGACTCGTTGGGAATGGAATCCGCCGACTTTGAGGTAGGTGATGCGGTGGAATGTTGATAAATCTTCGCGTTCTCACCGTTTGTTGTTTACAGGTGGGTCTTCATGCTCGAAGGAAGCTTGACCAGTCACGGCTGTCGTTGGTAAGAGCTACATTTCCACTTCTGTGGGGCTGTTTGTGGATTCGTGACTGATACTTTCTGTTTGGTTTTGGTCGTGGGAAACCAGTCAAGTCTCAACAGCGAGAAGTTTAAAGTCAATATGGACGCGCTGGATGAGAGCGAGCTGCGTAAGTTGATACATTTTTTCTCGCCGTGGATCGAGGTTGATTCTTACGTAAAGGATACTTGGTTTGTAGAATCACACAATCGCTACGATCGCCAGAACGACGACTTTGGCCAACCACTTGGCACGTCGGACGGCGCAGAAGGCTCTGATTATGGTGACGATGGCTTCGAGCTCGACCAGACGACGGACGCTGTCCCGGCATACACCACAATTACACAAGAGAGTCCTGACGATGGACCAGATACAACTGATGATGCCCCGTCGGCATTCGTGAGCGAGTTTGAGAAGATGAAGGTTGGTGATATGCCTATTGATCACTGTAACAGCGAGTTGGCTTGGCTAACTGACGTTGCTCTCCTACGTTGCGCAGAGTCTGTTCTCTCTCGAGTCTCCACCCAAAGTATCGACTGCGATTGAGACACCTGATGCCCCACTTCCACCGAAGCCAATCTCCCAGCCACTACAATCGCAACCTCCAGTTGAATCCGATACGTTTGGATACGATGATGAAGATTTCGAGACCGACGAGGTCAAAGCATCGTTTGACGCTGCTGATAGAGACACCATCGAGCCAGATCCGGTCGATCCAGTTGCGGCTGATGGCAATTACGGAGACGACGATTTCGAAGGTGGTGAGCCAGCAGATCCACCGCATTCTGGTGGTGTCGACACTCAAGCATTCGAAGACACGGCTCAGCTGCAGCTTCCAAACAAGCAACAGGGTGAAATCCGGACCACGGTTTCCGCTCTTCCGGATAGCATCGGACCGAGCAGTGCGAGCGCTGCAACTCTCGTGGACGATTCAACAGCCAAGTCAGCTCCTCCCGCGCCGATCCAAATTCCTTTTCAAAGTACACTTCCATCCCCTCCGCGATCGCCTCCCCCACCACCGCCCCCAGACGAGGACGACACAACATCCAGAGCGCCACCAGTTTCGACTATTCCGCTATCTCAGTCCCGCACCGTGGCGCAACAACGCCAAGCACCTCTCGTCGATCACTCGCTCGACCGATTCCGTGCGATTGAGAACCAGGTTTCGTCTCTTCGCTTCATGCAGCCTTCATCACGAACTGAGCCTTCAGTAGCCGTATTCCGGGAACCACAGTCACAACCAGAACCTTCGGCAGCGCTATCCCAGGTACCAGCTGAAGTGATTGAAGACGCTGTCATGGCTGAAGAGATGAAAGAGATAGAGCGACTGATGGACCAAGCCCGGCGCGTTCGCAAAGATCGACGAAAGTCCGTTGCTTCTGTTCGTTCGAGTGCGAAAGAAAGCGAGCTGGCGCTTCGTCTCCAGCAAGCCCAGAGGCAGATTCTTCAGTTCAAGCAGCACGTCCAAGAACTGGCAGACGGATCTGAGGATGCATACGATGAACGTGAAGAGGCTAAGAGTTCGCATGGGTCTGTGACCAGCAAACACTCGGGAGTTGAGAGCCCAGCAGTGACGCCGACGAAAGTTGTTGATATGCAGGAGTCAACCTCGAAGCGCAAAGAAAACGAGCGACTGAAGAAGGAGGTTGATACCCAAGAGCGGCTCATCCAAGGATTCCAGCGAGAGAACGAGCAACTCATGAAGCAGCTCAAGCAAGTTCAACGCGATCTCCATTACGATGTTCACAAGGAGAACGAAACACTCCGAGTCCAGCTGAAGGAGTTGCGGACACGACTAGATCGAACGCCGTACTCAAATCAAGACAGGTCAGCGCCAGGCGTTGACGCGGAGGAGAAGACCCAGTATCGGGCTGCAATTGAAGCTCGACTTCATGCGGAGGCCCTTGCAGAGTCTCTGCAAGACGACCTCAACGCCCAGGCCAAGCGCCATCAAGCGGCACTGAACGAGATGAAAATCGAACTGGAGAAAGTGAAGAAGGCCAAAATCGATCTCGAATGCCAGTACGAGGGACTCGATCTACGCAAAATGGAGAACGAGACCCGTCAAATCAAGGCGTTGAAGGATCAAATCCAGATGCAGAAAACTGAGCATGACCACGCACTTGCCGGGTTACAGAAGAAAATCGATTGGTACGTGGGCAATCAGCGGCTTCTTGACGAGCAGGACGACAAGATATCCACTCTCAAAGAGGAGAACAAGCAGCTGAAAGTGCAACTCCAGAATCGTGATGGTGACCATGGAGGCAGCGGTGGTGCAGCCAGTGGCAAGTCTCCGACAGCACCTGGAAGAGGAGGAGGAAGCAGGTCAACTGCAGACATCCGTCGAATCCAAGAGCTCGAATCGAGATTATCAGAGATGGAGGAAGCGATGCGCAAGCGCCATCCTGATAGCTTGGTGAGTCTGATCGTTGCGTCTCGGAAAGCGGAGGACGAGTCGACGATCGCAGAACTGAAGGCAGCCCACCAAGAACAACTGGAGGAGCTGCGTGACGAGATGGAGATGCAGCAGTCGGACCACGAAAAGAAGCTGAATGCCTTTCGACAACAGCAAGAAAAGCTCATGCTTCAGTACCAGAAGCAGATTGCGAGTCTGGAGCGCCAACTCAACAACAAGGAGAACCAGCGTGGTGGAGGTGCAGTTCACAATGCATCAGTCTCAGCGCCAGGCCGCAATGTGAAGAAGCCCACGATGATGTCACCTGCCGATGAAACCGAGTTGTATCGCGTACGTCGATTCTACGCAGAGAAGATCAAGGAAGTGGAGCGGAAGTGGGAAGCCAAGTATCGGTCCCTCAAGAAGCAGCAGTACGCTTCAACGGGCTCAGCTGGAGGTGGCGATTTGACCACAGAGCCGGATGAGAGCACAGCCTTAGATACTACGCAAGTTATTCGGAGCCTTCAGCAGCAAGTCCGGGCTCAGGATGAAGTGCTGCGTAAACTGCGAAGTGCTGGAGGAGGAGGAAGCAGTCAAGTGACTGGTGGCTGGGAAGCAAGCAGCTTACGAAGACGTGTGGACAGTTTGGAGAACCAGCTCAAGACCAGCGAAGACGCTCGACGGCACTTGGTCGAGACGCTCACGTCGCTGCATGGCGTCACGCCTGCTGTGGCTCCTCCTGTGGACAGCAAGGAGACTCGGACCAAGATGGAAGAGGAAGTCGCTGCCAAGCTGAAGGCTGCTGAAGAGAAACACGAAAAAGCTCTAGCAGAGTATCGCCACCACATCACGACGCTGGAACAGCAAGTCGCGGAGCAGTCTTCCACTATTCAGATGCTGCGAAACCAGTTTGCGGGCCACATCAAGGAGGTGGAGCGGCTCCAACTGCTGCTGACTGAGGCTGAACGGGTAAAGCAAATGCTCCAGGACGCAGCCGAGCGAGTGCCTTTACTGGAGAGCGAGGTGACGCTGCTGCGGCAGCAACTCGCAGTTCCTCAGACGCCATCGATGCTGCAATTCCGATCGCTGGAGCTTCGCATTGAGACTCTTTCTCAAAAGCACCAACTTCGTGAGGCCGAGCTCAAGATGATGCTGATGCAGGCCACGCAGTCGAGCCAGTTGGAGAAGCTCCACTTCGAGCGCATGTACGAGAAGGCGTTGGCGATCAAGAACGCCGAGATCCTACGGTTCAAGCAGCAGTTGGAGGAGATCCTGGACGAGCTGGAGCTGCTGCGACGCCTCCAGACAACAGCGTCGCCCTCATGACAATGTAAGTAGAGATCTATATATGTATGGCAACTCGACGTGTCGTATTACAGTGGGGAGTGTTAACTTAGGTCATCGAGTCGATGAGCGCGCTTCGCATGCTGGACGAGATGGCCGACGGCTGTGCGTTCTGGAGCTTGAAGATGGATTCCACGACCGAGATCTCGGTGGACGTGGTGTCGAGTCCGCAGAACGCCGTCCAGTCGTTGACCACGAGGCCGGCGCCGATCACGTCGCTACCGCGGTTCACGGTACCAGCGACCACTGGCACCTGCAGCAGCGACGACAGTTCCTCCTGGTCCTCCACTGACGTGCGCGGGTGCACGAGGCAGCCCTGGTTGGTGAGCGCACTGTAGCTGCCCACGAGCGCGTTGCCGGCCACGGTCTGGCGGAACACCTCAACGCCCAGCGTGTCGGCGACGATCTCCTCGGTCTCGCGGTCCAGATCCGTGTGGACAAGCGCGACGTGGTCGTTGGCGACGATACAGTTGCCGAGCGCCGAGAGACGTTCTTCGACGCGCTGCACGACGACCGAGTCCGGGAGCGCGTTACGGATGTGCTGCATCTCCTGGTCCGTGGTGGTGTTGGGCAGCAGCAGACCGCGCTTGTTGCCAACGGCGACGCGGCCGACGAAGCGGCAGCCGGCGATGGACGCGTGGATCACGGGAATGTGGTCAGCGAGTTCCGACTCGAAGGTCGAGTAGAAGTTCTCGGAGCCGCCCACGCACACGAGCGCGTACGTGTTGGTGATCTTGGAGAACACACCGATCTCATTGGAGTTCTCGAATTGACAACGGATCGCCATGGTTGCTGGATATTTGCGTGGAGAGATGGAGGAAGATGAAGACGCTTTAAAGACGCTGCGTGTCGAAGAGCTCCAATCGGAATATGGGGAAGGTTGGCGTTGGCGATTTTTTTGTTGGTGGTCCCCGACCAACACCAACAACCAACAAAACCCAGTGGGGGTGTGATTTCGCACTTAAGTGAAAGGGTAAAGTACCGCACACGAACCTTCACGGAAGCTGCGCATTGGTGGAGACTGGTGTGCCAGATGGGGTACCAGACGTCCCACTGGGTTTCAGTGATGTGAGTGATGGTCATTCATACCCTTCAGCTGCGTTACCTATTTACCATCACTCGTTGCATTACCACCATTCCTTAGTGGTTTGTGATTGGATGATTTGCGAGGCTGACCAGAAGCGAGTCCTCAACTAGCTTAGTTTGAATGAATGTACTTTCTTGAATCTACCGGCGAGGAACCGGTTCCACGAGGATGAGGCACAGCAGCTGAGCAGATCGGATGGAAACATGGCGACGACGTTGCATATGAGGACGCTGTTCGCACAGCGTGGGAGCGACAGCTACCTCAGTCGGTAAGGAGCAGCGCACGAGTGATCACGCGCGCGTCGACGGTCACTGACGAGCTACGGAAGCGACGAGCGATTGAGCACTACAGCACCATGGCGGCACGCAACAACAGTCCACTGCGCATGCCAGCGGCGTCGTCGTTCACGATGGAGGAGCTCGACTTCATCTGCTCGTCGTGCGTGTGTGATACAGAGGCTCAAGTGACCCAATTCCGCACGGCCCTGGAGGAAGGGCGCCGAGTATTCGACCTCGATGACTGCTGCTCCTGTGTGTACGACCGACTCACGTATATGTGGCGCAAGAAGACCTTCCACCACTGGCGCCAAGCCGTTCAATCGGCAACAGGCCGCGACTCGTCCAATAGCCTGGCTCAAGCTCCGAGCTCTTCGACCTCAAGCGGCTCGAGATCGCGCAGTGCGAGTGCAACGAGTGCTCGGCTGTCCGAGTCCATGGCAGATCTGGCGCTTGCTCCTCCACCGCCTCGCTTTGTCACTGTGCTGACGCCTGTGCTCCACATTGTGGCCGGATACCTCTCGGCGTCCGAGATCTTCCGCATGCTCAGTGTGAACCGCTCGCTCGCTCAAGAATTCGGTATCGCGACGCGATCGCTGAGCTTCATCCCCGCGCGCCGGGTGCTCAACGATGACCACTTGGCATCGCTTCCGACGCAGTTCCCGAACCTGTCCGACGTCATCTTCACTAGTTGCTCGAACTTGACGGACGCGTCCATCGTCGGCTCTCTCGGTGGACTCCAGTCGCTGCAGTCCGTCGCGCTCAAGGGATGTTTCCACGTCTCCGACTTGGGCATCTCTGCTCTCGTGGAATCGAACTCACGACTCTCGTCGCTGAACTTGGGATACTGTACGGAGTTGACCGATAAAAGCGTACTGTCGATCGCTGCAAACGCGCCGTCGCTCACGAGCCTCAGTCTTCGAGGCTGTCGCCGTGTTGGGGATGACGGCGTCCGAGCGCTCGCGCAGCTCCAGCAGCTCAAGACGCTCAACTTGTGGTACTGCAACCAAGGTCAGCTCACCGATGATGGCATTGCCTCGCTTGCGCAGATGTCGTCGCTCACGAGCCTCAACCTGTCCAACTGCAGCCAGCTCACGGACGCGAGTATCTCGGCATTGAGTTCTCTTGTGAACCTTCGCCACTTGGAGATTGCGAACGTTGGAGAAGTCACGGACCAGGGACTACTAGCACTAGCGACGCTCACAAACCTGGTCACGATCGACGTCGCCGGCTGCTACAACCTCACCGACTGTGGGACCCAAGTGCTGGCCAACTTCACGCAGTTGTCCTCTTGCAACTTGTGGTACTGCAGTGAGATCAGCGATGGTACGTTTGAACACCTCTCGCAGCTCAAAAAGATGCGGTTTCTGAACGCTATGAAGTGTGGCAAGATCACCGACAAGGCACTTCGTAGTATCGCCGAGCTGTCGAGCCTGACGTCACTCGACCTCGTGAGCTGCTACCAGATCACCGACGCGGGACTCGCTGAGCTCACGAAACTGCAGCAGCTCAAGTCGATCTACTTGGGCGGGTGCTCTGGGCTTCACGACGAAGGTATCGCGACGTCGCTGTCGCAGATCCCGTCGCTCACGATCGTTGACTTAGCCAATTGTCGACAGGTGGGCAACCGCGCGCTGCAAGGCCTAGGCATGCTCACCAACTTGACCAACCTCAACCTCATGCGCTGCAACCACATCGACGACGCGGGGATCGCGTACTTGGGCAAGCTGACCAAGCTCAAGACTCTGAACCTCGCCAACTGCCGCCACATCACCGATGAGGCCACGGAGGTGCTGAAGAACATGGTCGAACTGGAGACGCTCGTGCTCTGGTACTGCAACAAGCTGACGGACAAAGGGATCTTGAACCTGCGACGATGCCGCAAACTACAGTCGCTGGACCTCGCGAGCTGCTCCAAGATCACGGACGCGGCACTCGAAGCCTTCGTGGAGATGCCGCAGCTCCGGTCACTGGATCTGGGCAACTGTGGCTTGGTCACGGACGACGGCATGGCGACGCTGGCCCAGATCCCGAGTCTCACGGCTCTGAACCTCGCTGAGTGTGGAGAGATCTCGGACATCGGGCTCGGCCACATTGCCAACTCGCTGCGCAATCTATCGTCCGTGAACTTGTGGTACTGCACGAAAATCACGGCCGCCGGTATTGAGCAGCTCGCCAAGATCCCGTCGCTCTCCGTCGACTACTAGACGGGTGAGTCGCCGTATTTTCCCTACAAGCAAGAGACAAACCTTGACAGACATGTAGCGTATTCACCTGTAATTTGTCGAAATCTTCATTTGCGCAACTCTGCGTCCCAATACCCCACACACCATTCTGTTTGTTCACGTCACTCGCTCGTTCTCTTTATCCCCGTCGTCTGGCCAAAATCGCGGCAAGCTCGCTGTTCGCGCCTCCAAACGCAGCTCCGTTCCCGTTTCCAACAGCCCCCACTGCGCTTTCTCCAAACTGTCGAACCTGCTCCTTGGAACTGCCCCGACGCACCGCTGCGCCACCGTTCGTTGCGACAATGGCACCGCCCGACTGCTTGCGTGTGTCTCGTTCCGCTTGCTTCTTCGCCTTGCGGTCGGCTACTCGACGCAACCGCTCTGCTTCTCTCTCGACTTCGCGTTCCGCTTGGCGCTGGGCACGAAGCTCCAGCTCTTGCTCTCGCTGCAGCTCCATCTTCTTCCGTCGAGCCTTTTCACGCTTCCGACGCTTGCGAATGTACTCCTCCGGCACGCCAGACTCAACCTGGACGACGAGCTGCGCGCCATCACCAGAGAACGCGTACCCGTCGTGGGTTCGAAGCGATTTAGATGCCGCGACAAACTGGATACGTTGGCTTGGACTGCGTGATAACGACGCCGTCAACGGGTTCAACGCAGCGGTGCGAAGCTGGATCTCGTCTTTGAACTGGATATTAATCACGCCTTGCGTGAGCGTTCGAATCGCATCGACGAGCGTGACTGCGATCTCCGTTTTCTTCTCGGACGCAAGCAACTGATCTTCCTGGATTTCCGTCGAGAACAAGCCCATCATCCCATCGTAGACGCGGACTGGTGTGTAGTAGCCACGGTCGGGCACACATTCGAGCTGCTTCACCACTTCGTTTCCGTAGAGCTTGCCCGAGTAGCGGCAGTGGTGGCGGCGATAGAACAGCCCAAACTTTTTGCCCGTTGCCATACACACCATACTCATCTTGTTGTCGAGCCAGTGGGCTTTGTCAGGCTCAGGAAACACTTGCGGGGCTCGGACCTTCAGCACGAAAAACGGATCGGCGAGCGTACTCATCACGATCTCTTCGATTGCGACGAGCTCCACTCGACGGCGCAGGAAAACGAGCGGTGCCGGAGGTGGGAACTGCAAGGCCTTTGGATCGGGAGGCGGTGGTTGCCACGTTCGTCGCTCCATGAGGTACAGATGCGTGTCCGTGATCAGCAGAATACGAGCCTTCATCGCGACAGGAGCAGCACCTGGATTCTCGGCCACAGGGGCGACCGGAACAGCCTTCTCGATCGTGTCCATGAAGAGCACCTTCTCCGAATCACCGTGGTGACGCAAAATATCCATCACTGCGTCCCGCAGCGATTCGTCACGCAAGTAGTCGCTGTCAAACGGCCGGTAGATACTCACGCGCTGGCGCTGCTTACGATTCGACACGTACAGCTTCGTGATATCGTTCGATAGCTGCAAGAGGTGGCGACGGGACGCAAACTTCTTCCACACGCGTTGGATCTTGATCACATAAGATCCGATCTTCTTCTCGCGCAGCTTCTCCAAGGCGAAGAACGTCTCTGGCGTCTGGATGAAAACCATGGTCTTGCCCAGCTGAGCTTCATTGGCAAGTTGAGGAAGAGCCTTCACAGCAGCGCGAAGCACGGCCTGCGTACCCTTCTTGTCGGTGCCGCGGAATTCTGGATACGTCTCCTTTGACAGAATACGGAAGCGATCCACAAAGCGGCCGTAGTCTCCGCGGTAGGCGTAACCAGCACGGCGCACTTTGACGTTTTCGAGCAAGCCGAGGTACTTGATTTGATGGAGTACACGACGGTCGTCCATTTTGTTGGGCTGCTTCTGGTCGTTCGACTTCATGCAACGCACGTAGTGAGGCGTGCAGTCCATCAGCGTCGTCACCAGCGCTTCACACTGCGTGCGGATCTTGTGGCCCGCTGTGTGGGGCATTTTCTTGTCGTTGAGGTCGACTTCTTCAGGGAAAATGTACCGCATGAGCTTGTTGCTCGTATCTTGGATAATGAGCGCGATATCTTTGCTCAGAAAGTCGCGGTTCGCGTCACCAAAACCTTCGATGTGGTACTGCACATCACCAGCGTAGTGTCGGATCTCGAATGTCTTGCCACGCTTCGAGAAATGCTTGTGGCCAGCGTGCAGACTCGCGACTTTGTCGAGGAAAGTGGCGTCCACCGTGTCGCCATGGCGCGAGTGCATGGTCTTGACCGTGTCATCCAGAATCCAGAAGAGACCAGGCGTTGGTCGCTTCGCATCGATGAGATCGCACACGACCTTGTTGTTGAAGAACGGGATCGGTGCCCACGCGATGCCCTCGCGCGCGTACTCCTCTTGCTCGCTGTTGAGCGTGAGCTCAATGAAGATCTGCTGGAGCTTCTCGTTCACATAGTTGATGCAGAACTGCTCAAAGCCGTTTGTATCGAAGATCTCAAAACCGTAGATATCCAGGATTCCGATCTTGGTCATGTTGGCTTCCTCCAGCAACTCGCCGTGTTTCTCTGCTTTACGGTCCAAGTCCAGCGCGTGGTTGATGCGTTCCACCAGGAAATCAAACAGCCGATCGTAAAGGTTCTTGGCAATCGAGTCCCGCTGGCCACGCGCCTGGTTCGCGTTCTGCGGCACTTCATAGCTCTCGATCTTGCCACCAGGAGCCATCGTCTGCAGCAGTTTGTAACACAGCGCGTGCTCCAGCCGTTGCGCGTCCAGTCCTAGCAGCGAACACACCGTCTCCAGCGTCTCGCGGCTCTCGTCTCGCAACGCCGATCCTTCCGCATCGCCGACTTGCTGGCCGTGGAACTGGATGTTGCCCAGATGCAGCACTGCCGCGAGTGTCTGAAACACGAGTTCGATCTGTTTGCGCTTGATGCCCACGTGCTGCATGGCCTGGAGCGTGGCTTCAAACTCACTGGCATCGTTCAAATCGTCCACAGCGTAGCAGCCACTGGCCTTCAGGTACGCGTAGGCGTCTGGCCGTGCGCTGAGCCCGAGTTTCTCTCTCGCTGCGGATGGTAACCCCGCTAGAAGCTGGTAGAACACGTGGAAGTTGCGCTCGCCCTTGCCCGGTTTCACCACGCGCGACTTCTCCAGCAAATAGTTGGTCACCTTACCACCTTGCGGACGCCCCGCCGAGTCAAACAGCAGCTCGAAGTACTTGCCAAACCGACTCGAGTTGTTGTTACGCAGCGTCTTCGCATTGCCAAACGCCTCGAGTAACGGGTTACTCTCCAAGAACGTACGCTTGACCTTATCCACTCCAGCTCCGGATCCACTGACACCAGCGATGTAGTTCTGGATCTGCTTGGACGCCTCGGTCTTCCCGGCGCCGGATT
Organism: Pythium brachiatum; assembly: GCA_023337615.1. Taxonomy (NCBI): domain Eukaryota; phylum Oomycota; class Peronosporomycetes; order Pythiales; family Pythiaceae; genus Pythium; species Pythium brachiatum. Next base: position 33,224 of record JAADXI010000086.1, on the reverse strand, counting down.
CGCCGGAGATGATCACGCACTGGTGGTCTTCTTCGCTGAGCATCGTGCGGTAGGTCTCTTCGGCCGTGGCGAACACGTGGGGCGGCACGTCAATGCGCAGCTTGTGCATGTACGCCTTCATGGAGTCTTCGCCGTAGATGTCCATCCACTTGTACGGGTTCACGACCACCAGCACGTGGCCAATGTACGAGTAGATGACGTCTGCTGCGTGGCGCATCTTGAGGTTCTCGAGGATCGCGGTCTCCGAGACTTCGCGCAGGAGAACGAGATCGTCAACGCCTACGATGTTGCGCTCGTCGCTGTACAGCTGCGCGCCCTTGGCGGCGTCCTTTCCACGGAAGCGCTGCGGCTGCGAGCGGCGCGCCATGATGCACGCACGCACACAGATAGGGAGAGAGAGGGAGAGAGTCCTACGTACAGGAAGTCCCGGTAGTAGGAAGATGATGATGAAGAGGGGGGAGGAGTATGGGGGCAACAACCAACTTCACGTTCAGAACAGACGGGATAGTGACATCTCCCGCGCGAGAGTGACGCGTGTGACATGCGTGTTCGGAAGAGTGACAGTGTGGACCACATGAGATGGAGATTTTGAACCAATGAGAGGACATGAAAAATGTAGCCATGTTGACACCCAAAATAGCAATGGGGCATCGATGTGATGATGGAAATGCGGGAATCGCTGAGGGCATTTCATTGTACGTTGTGGATCCCGCTATGGATGCTACAGTGCGGCCTGTAGAGCTGGACGATGTTGTTGCAGAGGCGTCTGAAGCGATGGGCGATGTATCAGCTCAATGCGATGGGGTAACCACGTCAAACGCAGAAGGCTCCGTGGCCTTGGCCGTCGTTTACTCGCCGCCACCTCCTCCTCAGTTGCCGCAGTTGAAAACTCGACTGGCTGTGAATGAGCCACAACATGAGCAGCTCACTGGAACCATGGGCAGCCAGCAGCCAGCTCAGCCAGTGTTGTTGCGTCGTCTCGGGCCTGAGGCTGCTCGCCTGTCCGCTATGGTCACTCAACGAGCGGCTTCGTTCCACAAGAAGATCCTCAAAGTGAGCGCCCTCAATACGTCTACCGAATCCCAGCTCAAGCTTGGTACGTTGAAGAGAGATGAGGTATCCTCGCTCATAGCGTTGGCTCGCTTTGTGGTGGTCGCTGGGCCCTTTCTCCAAGTTATTTGGACTGTTTGGATCGAGCCCGATCGCCCAGAAGCTTCGACTCCGCACGCGTTCCAGTTCACCATCAGCGATACGGCAGAGGCGATCATTCAGCTTCTCATTGTGACGACAGCGTGCCTCTTCACACGTCGGATATCCACATACCCCAAGAGGCAGGGCATCCAAGTCGCGATGGTGACCGTCATTGCCGCGGCAGGTATCATTGGCGCATTGATTTTCACGGCAGATCTCCTCAAGAGCACACAGTCAAAGACCCAACACGGACGCAAGCTGCTGTCATTTGCCAACGCGTTGTTGGCGACGTTTATTTACCTGACGATCGGTTACCTCACCGACTACTTTGCGGAGACCATCTTGTCGTCCAAGGAAGCCTTCAACCACGCAAAGCAACAGCGTCTCCTCGATCGCTCACGACGACTTGCGTTCGTTTTGTATTTCTCCTGTGCAGTTTACTTCGCGTTCCGCGTTGCGTTGACGTGGCGAAGCGATGTGGTCTTTGACTTCATCCCTATGACCAACATCATCACGGCGATTCGAGTGAAGTACATCGAACACAAGGAGGCCGTCGAGCCTCATGTGACGCTGGACTCGTTCGTGATAACCATAGCTGATGCTGTGCTGCTGCTGCTGTCATTCACCAAGTGTTTCTTCACCCACCAGCTATTCGACCACATCTTCCTGATCGACTTTGCCCGGGTGTACACTGAGTATCGTGTGTTCGTCGTCAACTTCTGCTCCACCATCACTGTGATCACCCTCAGCGGCCACATCGCCGCGTGGGCCGTGCCATTGTACCACATCATCGACTCCTCCCAGCTCGCACTACAACGTTTACAGATTGCAAATACTGGCTCGGTCCAAATGCAACTGGGCTTCCGCTTGAGCTTGACGCTGTGGTTCGTTTCAGCTGCCTACTGTGCGCTTCCAGCGGATGCAATCGGCATTCGAGGCTGGTTTGTCAGATCCGAAGAATCCCACGGCTTGAAAAGCGAACGAGTCAAGTACTATCTGTACGAGTCGGATGTGCACTTGAAGGAAAAGTTCCGGAACCTCGCACGGGCTGGCGACATCGACCCCAACCGCTTCATCCTAGAAAACCAAGTCGAAGCGTTCAACTTCGCCCAGCTTGTGTATGCGCGTGGGAACGCGCGCTACGACCAGGAGCTTGATGGACTAGAGAAGCTCATTGGTGACCCCAGCTTCTCCATTGTTGACGTCGTCCACGACGCTGGAACGGACACACATTGCCTCATCCTTTCGTCTGAAACCAAGATCGTGGTTGCGTTTCGTGGCACTTCAAGCAAAAAGAACGCTCAAACAGACCTGCAATCATCTATGACGGTTCATGCCGGGGCCAAGGATGTGGACCTATTAAAGCCCACAACAGCCCGACGGGTACGATCAAAGCCTATGCGGCCAGAGATCCGCACGATCTGGCATCGGCTTTTATGCAAGAAGCACGAGCCACGGGTGCACTCAGGTTTCTATTCGGCGTATTTATCAGTTGCCAGTACCGTACTCTCGCGAGTGAGTGCCATCCACACCATAGAATCCCGGCCGATTCTAGTGACGGGCCACAGCCTCGGTGGGGCACTAGCGGCGCTGTGCAGCTTTGACATCGTGACGCAGCTCAACATCTCGAACGTCACTTGCACGACGTTTGGATGCCCTCGCATCGGTAACCACGCATTCAAGAAGCGCTACATTTCTATCGTCCCAGCGACCTTCGCGATCGTGAACGCGTCCGACATGATCACCAAGCTTCCACCCAAGACTCCCAAAGCTCAGTCGTACGCGTCCGTGGGCACGATCGTTCTCATCAACTCGTTTGGCAACCTGGTCATCGACCCTAACATCCTCGAATTGGGTATGATGCACCGCGGCTACTCACCGAAGCCCCACACCATGCGAGCGTACCATTTGTCATTGCTGATGTGGTGTCTGCGTGCGCACCAAACCAAGTACCAACCGAAGTTTTGGCGGCAATCGCTGGCATTTCTCCAGGTCGAGTACGGCCACTTGACCGAAGTCCGCGAGTACTTGAAGCAGTCAGCGTTTGCTAACTCACATCTGCAGCGAATTCGATACAGTGTTGCAGGCTCACTCGCCCAGTCACGGCAGATAGTGCGTCGTCTCGAGGCCACTCTTCGCCAGGAGCGTGAAGATATCGAGGACGAAGTCATCTCTGTCTCCATCGCCTCACATATCAAGCAATGGCTGCATCACTCGCAGCCAATCGAGTGGTTCTCCACCAACGACGCTATCCGACTGCTACGATCGCAGCTTGAGCTGGAGAACGACGCCGCCGCCGTGGATCTGAGCCAAACGCTCACGGTGCAGGGCCTCCTCAAGCCGGAGACCATCGTCTTCAGTCGCAATGCGCGCTTTTGCTTCCCCATTTTCGACGAAGATGACCAGGAGAACGATGAAGAATGAAGCAACAAAGATGCTTTTTGAGAAAACAACATTCTGTTCGGAGACTGTTCGAAATTCGAAATTCGGTCGAAAAATGGGAAGATCCATTCAGAGTGATGGTCGTGGATCTCATTTCTGACGATTGCAACCCTCCCAGTTTGAAAGGTCGTGATGGAGAAAAAGAATCCTCTCGACAAGAACACGATGGAGTGAGTTGCTGCACTTCACTACCGTATCAGGATACTGTACACCGTAGCTATTCGGTACTGTAGCGCTGATGGAGAACACGACACGTTCAATTCAATTCACAGTCCACGTGAAGAGAATCCGTTGAAGCAGTGGAAGACACTACGTGGCTGTGGAACTGCAGTCCTGGACAGCCGCGATCGTCGCTTCAAACAGGAAGAAATTGACGGCTGAGCTCTTCGCAGAGGCGGTCATCATGGTGGATATGTGCCGCACCCATCAGATAAAAGAGTTATCCAGATGAGGCAGTGGCGTGGCGTGGTGTGGCTTCACTGGCACGCATATCCAGTGCAGTGGCAGCAGTCGTGAGGAAGCGGGAGTCAAGCTGGCGCTGCGCTCGCTCAATGATCGTCGCTTGTCCCGCTCTTCAGGTTTCTGGGAGACAAGGCAGCAAGCCGGAAGCCGGACGGAGCCACTGGATTAGTGCCCCACCCCATTGCATGTACGGTACGAGATCTCTTGGCCACCACAACTGGGTGACGTGCGTCATTGGCGTTCCCTAGCCCGTGCCGTTTCGATGGTCCGCCGTTTTCTCGAGCCCCACCCTTCAGGTGGCGATGCAGATCCAGCAGCTCTTCAATATCAGCTCCAGCAACTAGCTGGTAGCATTGGTGTCTGCGGCAGAGCGTGGCTGCAGCTGGGTCATGTGTACAGGCAACACCTCGTTCATCCGGCCCTTGCAGCGTGGCATGTGGGGTGGCAATCAGCGTTGGCCTTTCATTCAGCAAAGATGAGCAAAGATCTGCCAAAATGCGTCCAGTACTATGGCCCAGATGGGTATTTTGCCAGTAAACATGAAAAATGATTTTTAGAGTGTGCACTGGAGACTTTTGACAAAATACGGGGCAATTATGACAATATAGTCAAGATGGGAACCCGTTTGACAAAACAGGGATAGCCGCCCCCACATTTGTCGACTTCCGGAGTTATCGCTCCGGCATTTAGCGCTCGCGCCCGCTCCGCTGCGCTGCGCTCAAGCGCTCGGGAGATAGCGCCCTTCACTTCGCTACGGGGCTATCAACAAATATATACCTCATTCAGGTGTGTGCGGGGTCGCAATCGATCATGCTGCGGGGGGTTCCCTACCGCCCCTGCGCATGGGCTCTTGCTCCAAGCCGAGCCCCCACATTCGTCTAAATATCCCCGAAAGCCCCTGTTTTGTCAAATGATTTCCTATTTTGTCTAAATTATCAAAATAGCCCCCTGTTTTGTCAAAGGTCCGTGCACTGGTCACCAAATGCCGATTGGGGAAATTTGGAAGCCACCAGGTGGATGTGACAATCACATTTTTGTCCGGATACGGGGTGTATCCGGAAACCTACCCAATTTCGCGACTCGCATTCCACTCATCTGCTGTCCCTGGCAGCAGGTACGGGAGCTTAAAGATTAGTTCTGAGGTTTGCAGATCAATTCATAGAAAATTTCCCCTTATGTTCGCATGAGCCAATTCGCGCAAACTTAGTTGATGAGTTAAAATCCATTGCTGTGCTTTAAGACACGTGACGTAACGCTACCATCAACCAATCAACACTGGCGTGGAGAAGTATAAGCATGCAGTTTTGCCAGTTCTAGCCACGAACTTTGTCACCTCTATAAAAGCATAATATGTTTTGGGAGACATCCATCCGTCCCTGCGATGGCGCAAAGAAGCTGGCAGTGACGCCAGGGTTCGCCAGCGCCTGCACCGTAGAGAATTGTACCCCCGTGCGATGGTCACGTTGTGGTCAGTTTTCGTCGGAATTGAAGCCACCGTCAGCCACGAGTGGTTCGGGTTCTTCGCTGTCTCTGTCGCTTCTTGCGATGTGTGTTGTGTTGTGCTTTGTGGGGGTGGGTGTGTCTCTTGGAGGATTAGGGCATCTGAGAATTGCTTTTTTTCCATGCTGCTCCGTTGAAACTTGGGGCAATTACTAATTGGTTACTGGTTTTGGAGATTTCATCCTAATTGGTCACCTAAAGTTTTTCGGGTTGCAAATCGGTCACCATCAGATCTACTTACCCCGCTTCCAAGGTATATGGAGGAGTGGTGCCTTGCCGAGACATCTAAGAAGCCCTCGTATGCTTTGGTGAGCAGTCTGGGAGCTGCAAATCCGAGCGTAGGAGAGCTCTAAGCACCCCAAGGTTGCATCAAAATGTATGGGAGTAGCCGATTAGCAACACCAAAACTTTTTGGTGACCAATTAGGACGAATTCTGTTAGATCAGTAACTGATTAGTAAAAAGCCCTTGAAACTTGAATGTTTTGGCTTGGGCTTGGCGTGGGCTGTCATCGCCATGCGGCATTGTGAACGTCTCAGCGAACCCCATCCGCTCTCAACGCGACATCAGACCATAAGCGAGACCCACCAGGCAAACCACCCCCAAAGCGTCCGCACGACCAAGCCCCAGCCCGTGCACGGTGTGGTTGGGAGTCTATTATCCCCAGGCCAAAGCCCCAGCAAACAGCAGGCGCGCGCGAAACGTTAAAGGCACCGCCAAGGGCTGTGTGTTTGTGACCGACGTCGATAACGGACCAGGGGTCGCTTCTCCATCGCCATTTGCCATCACTCGTCCGGCCGTTGAGAAGAACGTGCGTGCGTAGATCTCCTCATTGCTCCAGCGTCCGGAGTCCAGCGTCCAGCGCCCGGAAGTCCAGAGACCCTCGTTCAGAGACTTGCTCTCCGTCCAGCGACTTGAGCCATTGACTGATCCGCTCGCCGACTAAGAGCTCCTCCATCATGGCGTTCTCCACCACCGTCGACACCATGCCGAATGACCCGGCAGCGTACCACCCGCACCACCACCGCCATCACCACCACCACAGCGTCCACAGCCACAGCCACAGCCACGCGCACCACACACACGCCAAGAAGCGCGCCGCTGCGACTGGCGAGCTGCGAGACCGCACGGTCGTGGTGTTCGATTGGGACGACACGCTGTGTCCGAGCTCGTGGCTCCACGCTGAAGACCTGCTGCCCAAGTACCGCGGCCAACAGATCCTGCTCACCAAGGAACAGCAACAGATTCTCGCTCAGATCGCCGACAACGTCACGCGGTTACTACAGAAGGCCGTGTCGTACGGGCCAGTGTTCGTCGTCACCGCCGCCGAGTACGGATGGGTCGAGCTGTCATGCGCATTGTATCTGCCCGGCGTGCAGGCCATCCTGGAGATGTCGGACGTCCACATTGTGTCGGCGCGAAGCTGGTACGAGCAGACCTTCGGTGTGGGCGGCGACTCCAGCACCTGGAAGCACGAAGTCATGCAGCTCATCGCGCGCAAGTGCTTCGGCAGCCACGCCGACGAACAGGAAGACTTGGACGCACAGCCCGAGTCGTATTTTAACTTCATCTCGGTCGGCGACTCCATGGCTGAACGGGATGCGTGCCACAACGCGGCTGACCACGTGCCATTCACATTCGCCAAGACACTCAAGTTCGTCGAACACCCAACAACGGAAGAGATCGTGCAGCAAGTGGAACTCACGAACGACTCGTTCGAGCAAATGTGTGGCTGGACCAGCAACCTCGACCTGCGGCTCACGCGCGCGCAGCTCGCCGAACTGCGGTGTTAGCGTTCACACGCACACGCAATTCCCACAGCGTCCCCACGCCGCCCAATGAAGGCGCGTCGGCACGCCAATCCCCCTCCATTTGATAGTGACTAGGTAGACCCGCAGCAGTTTGTATTTTATAGCATTTCTATCATCCTCCGAGACACGACACACGCCAATATGCCACGCGGGGAGATCGAATTCCCGCGGCTGTGGACGCAGTCGTCTCGCATCATAAAAGTAAAATGGAAATCCACTCCACATCACCACACATTCGTCCATTTCATTCACTCAAAACTCACACTGCGGATGCGGTTTTCCTAAATCTCCTGCGGCGCCTTTGCGCGCTTCTTCTGGCGCGGCTTGGCCTCATCGGCATCCTCTTCCTCTCTTGAACTACCAGTAGCTGAAGACGCAGCAGCACCAGCCTTGGAATCCGGCTTGAGGATCATGAAGTGGAGCTCGCTCGTCGCCGTCTCCGAGTGGTTTTTTAAATAGTAGGCGTTCTGCGCAGGGATGTAAAACTCGTCGTTCGGGCCAAGCAGGAACCTCGTGGCGTTCTTCGGGTCGAAGAAGCCGTCCTGGGCCGGGCCAAACGCCACTTCCAGCGACTGCGGCTGGCAGCCCATGACGAAAAACACTTGAACGGCATCACCGACACTCTCGGCTTCCTTCGCAGCTCCTGGCGGCAAACCCAATCGCCCACAGATCCATCGCGCGAAGGGTGACGGGTTACGCAGGTTGAAGCTCTGTCCAGCGTAACCTGCGGCCATGTCGTCCACGCTGGGCAGCTCACGGTGCTCGATCTCGTTCGAGCGACAGATCACGTTCATCTTGTTGATGGTTCCCGCCGAGATATCCCACAGATCCGCCCACTCGCCGTCCTCGAACTTCAGGTCCTTAGGCAGCTTGTCACGAGGCAGAGGCTTCTTCGTGCGCGACCGTGCGATCACGCCCTTTCTTGGGGCTTGCTTCTTCTTCAAAGGGGTCGTAGAACCCACACGCTCAATGCCGAGGACAGTAGGAATCACAAGACCCACGCCTGACTGGCGACGCTCGTACACATAGTGCTCGCCCTTGTACCACGCGAGAGGCGCGAAGCGCTTGCGCTTGGAGCGACGAAGCCCATCCGCATCGTATTCTCCCGAGTCTTTGAGGATCTCATCTGCGTACGACAGATCCCCTTCCCGCCCGTTCCGGACTCGGCTCACATCTACGCTCTTCTCTTTGTCCCAGTCACTGTCGTTGTCATCGCTGCCCATACCGCTCGTGTTGTTGGCGGTGAACGACCCATCATCGTTGTCCGTACGCTCGTCCGCGAACGACATGTCGCTCGTCGGCGTCGACTTGTACGCGGTCTTCTTCCCCTTTTGCTTTGGCGTCGTCGGTGCCTTGGCCTTGGTCGCGGACGCCTTCGGCTTCTTGCGCTTCGTCACATTGTCGCCGTCCCACGCATCGGCACTGCTCTTCTTCGACTTCTCAAACAGCTTCACGCGGATGTTTGGCGAGTCCGCCGAGCCGTTATCTGAGAACGCCTTGATAGACGGCAGATTCTTCTCACTGGCGTTCGACAGCGGCGTCAGCACAGCGTCCTGGATCGAGAACGGGGAGCTGACGTTGTCAAATGCGTCCGGCAATCCGTCCGGCTCGCCGAACGAGAACTCGTGCGACTCGCGACGCAGCTTGAGCTTCTTCTTCTGGGCCGCCTTGCTGCCGCTGCTCAGTGCTGGCGAGGAGGGTTTCGCTCTGGTCTTGCTCTTGGCTGGCGGCGTGAGCTCTCCTGCCTTCTCAGCTGAGCTAGGCGGCGTACTCGAACGCCCAAAAGACATGTCTGCGTCCATATCGAACGCAGGACTCGCAGGCGCGGAACGGTCAGGAGACTTGTGCTCCTCGCTTGACTTACGATGTGCGCGGCTCTTCTTCGGCGATAACGCTTGGCGTCGCTTCCTGGTCGTCACCATCTCGCCATCGTCTCGCTGGCTGTGGAGAGACTCGAGCTCCATCGTGTCACTGCTGTGGTCGCGGATACGCGGTCTCGTGGTCACGTGCACGTTGATATCCAGGCCTCCGTTCTCATCGTCCGACAGGTTCACCTCCCTCTCACTGGCCGTCGACACCATCGACAGATTCGCAGACGACGTCACGCCCTCCGACAGAATGCTAGCTACAAACACCAAGAGATATCATCCATCAGCATCTACAGCCACACAATCAATCACCCTCCTCCATCCAGCACAGTGCGTACACTCTTCGCCTTCTGTGTCGTCCTTGTCGTTGGCGCCATCGTCGTCCGCCCAGAAGTCGTCAATATCCTCAAACCCTTCCGCGTCCTTCCGCACGTCTGTGCGCGTCATCACGCTCAAGCGCGGATTCGCTTTGTCCTGTTGTCAGATTCCAACACAGACTACCCGTCAGGAATCTCTCCACGAGTAAGTATCACGTCCGCCACGCGCTTCTCGTACCTGCGCCGAGTCCATGTACTCCTTCAGCCGGTTCATATCCACATCAGCACGCGCATTTGCAGCACTACAACCATACCATTCAAACGCCCATTAGATACACTGCTCATCCAGTGTCCATTTGTAGCCGTACAGTACGTACGTCGTGCGCGGCATCGCGAGCGCGATATCATCGAGTTCCTGGTCGTTTAGCGGTTCCATTACCGCGATAAAGTCAGCCTCCAGCATCAAAACGACTACAATAGACACGTGTGGACACGCACCGCGTCCGCCATGGAGCTGCTGAGGGAGAGAGATGCCTGGAGACCTGAAGACGAGAGCAGTTCTCGTCACCCGTGGGGCTTTGCGCGCGATTTTCTCGGCGCGCTTCTCGAGTTGCTGCCCTCGACCTTCAAATTTCAAACAGGCACTCTTATATATATTAACCCTTCTATATCAATATCTAATATAGATCACTAAATATATCCAATTGGACAGGTATATAGCCATTTCTAAGTGAATCTGACTTGTTCAGTTTGATAGAAGAGATTTGATTGGTTATGAGTCAGATATACGCACTATGATTGGCTGAAAAGCGATTGTCGGACGTGTTGTGTCCCTTCGCAGCTTCTGTGGAGCTGCTCGCATTCCACTGAAAATGCGCGCCGCGTTCTTTGTCACTCGCTCTCGGTGGCTTCGTGCGGCAGCTCCTACCAGCGCACTGAGTACCACACCCATAAAGGGTACTGAAGGATGGGCCGCTGCTACTTGTCCGGACCTTCGGAGTCCGAAGTTCGGACGAGCGTTTCGCTTGCAGGGGATCCTCTCCTCCGATCGCGGCATTAGCTTCGCTTCCACACGTCTTCTCCTCTGCTTCTCGCTGTGTTCTCATCTCGGTTTCTGGACGATCAGCCGCTTGAAGCTATTGGACACTAACGTTAGTGTAGGTTCACCTGCGCTCGCTTCAACATGAGTCGCTGGATGGGCAGCTATTCTTCCATCGCCGACGTCGGACCTTCACGCTTCTCTACACTGTACCCCCTCAAAACCAGAAGCTGATACTGGTCGTGTGCAACTGTGTGCTCGTCATTCTCGCGTGGTGCTACCTTGAGCTGCTCATGGCTGGGAGCTCACTTCCCTTTCTTCGTCCGTGGCACCATGCCCGCGTCCTGGCGATCCGCCTCCGTGCTCCCACTGCTCTGCTGCGCCTTGCTCTCCACGCTTGCCAGCTCCTCCCAAGCCGTGGAACTCAACACAACAAATGCCAGTGTACCAGTCACTTCCACACGCTTCAGCTTCTCTCATGTCTTCGCGGCTGAAGCCTCCAGCGACTCGTTGTTGACAGAGTTGAAGGGCCATCATGAAGCCATTCTCAAGTCTCAGAGTGAGCTGATCGTTATCACGTCGCCTCAAAACAGCAACAACTCCACCACCTCCACCGCCAAGAATGACTCTACTTCAGAAGGCGACAGTGAGCTCAAGACTCTGCTACCTGACTACTCTGTCGCGGGTGATAAGCGCATCGTGTTCAAGACCAAAGAGTGGCAGCCTGTGAGAGATGCAGCGCTCAACGGCTCCGTCTGGACGCGGCTCAAGGCCAAGACCAACGGCAACACCACGGCCGATGTGTGTGTTGTTGTGCTGCCTGCAGCGTCCATGGACTCGCCCACGCTGATCCAGCTTGCGGCTCGCGTTGACACGTTCTGTGCTCCGCACGATATCGTCATGATGGGCTTCACCGAGCCCCTCTCCAATGATCTGGCCCAGTACTTGACGGCTGAGACCGCCATCAACGGCCAGTACGCACCCCGTACCATGAAGGAGATGGTCAGCTTCTCACTGCAGAAGGCAAACACGCAGCTGAATGCCGCTGCGGCTCTCAATCGGCTCTTCATCGCGCTACCGACGGCTGCGTGTGTGGAGAATAGCAGTGGAATGACGAACGCCACGACCAAGACCTCGCACATCAGCGTCAAGCTGTGTGCCGGTCCTGGTTGCTCGGCTTGTGCGCTGGAGCCTGGAAATGAACAGCTTCCAGACGCAGGAGATGCTACTGCTGCCCCTGTTGCCGAGACAAGTAAGTGCTCTTTGAATCGTGATGCTCTCTGGATATAAACTGACTTGGTTCTGTAGGTGATACGTCGAGTGGAAAGCGTGGTCTCGTGGTGCTGCTGTCGTGCGGCTCGTTCCTCATCGGCTGTGCGTTGGCGTTCTACCTGTTCTTTCGTCAGCAATTCTTCATGCCAAGCGAAAGCACCAAGCCCGAGAAGGAGCTGACCACGAACCTGGCCTACGTACTTCGCATGTGATCGTGTGGAGCTCGTTGTCACCAATACGGCGTACATCTCAGTAGGAATGATCAGATCTGGTGTGTTGAGTTGTTTTATGAATGGATTTTTGGTCTGGAAACACGGTTTATCATTGCATTATCGGTCAAGAAGCACACTCTAGCCAGACCTGTCGACTGCTCAGTTCTGATTGTGCTGCAGATACAGAAAGAACGACGCGCTGGCCAAGTTGGTGGAGCAGTTGACGCGGTCCAGGTCGTGGCCGCCCTCCACGAGGCCCCATCGGCTGATCTGGAACTCCTCCTCCATCCGCGAAATCTCCATCGCCTGATCACAGCCATTTTCCAATGAGCCACACATTAAAAGTCGCAATGGCCGCATGAACAAACTCACCTCCTTGGCTGTGATGTGGCGCTTGAACAACGCCCACGCCGTGATCAGTGACTTGCACTCCTTGGTGATTGCACGCAGCGGCACGAGATCGAAATCGCCGCACTACACACAATAGAAAGACGAAATAAATAAAGTGAGTGGATGTACTTTCCAGCGGATTCTTACACCATTCAGTCGTACCTTCAGAAGCTCCTGGCGAATGCCGTCGACGATGCTCTCGTCGTGGGTCAGTCGACCAATGGAGCCGTGGGCCACGTCCAGCTCGCCTTCAAACTGGTTGGCAAACCACTTGCGGATCGGGTCCCACTTCTTTTGCTGCAGCACCGCGAGCTTCTCCAACTGATCGGCGGTCACCTGGTAGCAGAGCGTGTCTGAGTGCAAGTAGTGGACCATCTCGTCCACGAGCTCCGTCTTGCTGGAGGTCTTGTCCAGATCCAGTGCCGTGGACGCCAGCGTCATGATCGGCATAGTCTGCGGGCGGATGCGGTCCACCTGCGCGTCCCACTCCGACGCGATCGCGACGGCCAGCGACTTGTTGGGCAGCTTGAGCGGCGTGCGCATCGGCGTTTTCACGGTCTTGCCGTCCAGCGTCACAGCGTACGCCTTCTCTGCTTCAGCCTCCACGTCCGCGACGCCGACCCGCTTGTAGAAGCGTGCAACGCCCGTGATCTTGTTGCCTGTCAAACGAACGCGACGTAATATGATGAGCTTCCGCCACTTGTAGAGCATGTATAAAGCCAATTCCAACGCCACTCACCAGCCAAACCACCGGAACCTCCAGGCGCAGCGAATGTACGGCGCTGCGCGGTCTGCAGGCGCTTCTCGGCGCCACGGCGCGCGAGCGTCTTGGTCGCTTGCGACGGGATCATCATTGCCACGCGATCTCGGATCACCACTGTGTGAGCTCCTGGTCAAAACGGCGAATCTAGAGGCCATAGATAAAGTGGTAACGGTACGCTATCAATCCTCTGTTGTGTGATATTTGTCCATGCATTATCACAGGTAATAGGGGCAGCTTCCGAGAGCTCTTGGTGCGAAAAAGACCACAACGCATAAAGCGAGATGGCGTCGAACCCGCAGCACGTCGTGGACACGGAGGACGCCGCGGAGCTGAACCTGGGCGAAGACTTCCGCCATGAGACCTGCCTGTCGAACGCCGAAGTCGCGGTGATTCTGGAGAAGCAGAAGCTCGACTACGAGAACCAGGAGAAGCAGCTCACGGGGTGCGGTCCCCATCCATCACTGCATTCAGGAGGCGCTCGTTCTGACTGGTTTTTCCTCGATGTTTAGTGTGTTCCAGAAGACATACTCGTACGTGCAGCGCTTCAGCGGCACCAAGGACCCAGTCACGAACCAGGCGTCTGTCACGGAGCTTCGCGAGTGAGTAGCTGTTTGTATTGGATCCATCGTGTCCGTTGTGTTGACCAGCGTGTGTGTTGATGGTGCGTATAGAGCGCTGATGTCGCTGACGTTCCAGCGCGAAGACGGCTCGGAAGTGCGTCTGGAAGAGTTTGAGATCGCGTGTCTGTCGAATCTGAACCCGGAGGAGGTCGAGGAGTCGGTGGCGCTCATCCCGAGCCTGCAGAAGCGATTCGCGGAGGACGAGATCGAAGAGATCCTGGGCATTGTGTCACGAACAGCCGCGCGCATGTACGGCTAAGCGAAAGAGCAGCCTCGTACAAGGAACGGAGAGCGATTCAGGGTGTCCTAGGGTGGCATAAGCATCCGCAGATGCGGCTCGAGTCCGCAGTGGCAGGAAGTCCGACCAGCGATAGAATGCATAGTTCACAATACACGAACTGGTGTTCAAGCAGGCTCACTCCATGCATTTGTATCATATCCAGTCGGTGACTACTTACTACACAGGCTCGTGACGGAGCCTCTGTCTAACTATGCAGCCCAGTGGTGTCGCTAATGCCAATCGCATTTATCTACTTGGACTTGCGCGCCGCCTTCTTGGCCGCCTTCTTGCTCGTGCGCGGGACCTGCTCGCCCGTGAGCGCCGTCTGGATCGTGTCGTTCCAGGCCGTCCACTGCTTGCCCATGGAGCTTGGGTCCACCCACGGACGGCGCAGATCCCCCCACGCGCGTTCGCCCAGCAGCGCGACCTTGACAATCGGCGTCTGCATGAGGTTGAACGGCTGCGTGATGCTCTGGATGATCAGAGGCGGGAAGAAGCCCCACTTGTAGTGCAGGAGCACGGTGATGATTGAGCCAATGCCGAACTACAGTAGATAGTGATAGAAAGGCAACTACATCAGACTCCACTGCTGCAGCAGGATCGCACAGACAGGGGAACGTACTCGCTGGATGTCCTTCCAGCACATGCGCTGGTCGTGCTCCGAGATGGTGATCTTCTCGTCGCGATCGCCCTCCTGGCCGAAGCCCACGTCCTCTTTGACGGTCACGACACCGGCCTCCGTGTTGCTCTAACAATCATCCCATCCATCCCCCCCATTGTCAGCTCCTCTCGTTCTCCCAGAACGAAACACACAATGCTTCAAGCGCACCTTCGCCTTGAAGTACAGGTACACTAGCACGCCGTAGCACGCCACCTGCGAGACCGCGTACATCACGCGCACGATGAGCGCATGGGCTATAAGATCGCAATAACGCCATTGTCAGTCATATTGAGATCAATATAAAGCCTCAGAGAACGCGACTGCCACACACTCGGGTCCTCCTTGTCCAGGAACGTGTTGCTGAGCATCACCAAGCCGAAGCTCAGCCCCATCATCTTGAAATTCGGCGCCATGGTGTCCGCGAGGGGCTGCTGCGTGTTGCTCGCGTGGCGGTTTGCAGTCTGCTGATCAAAATTTGCGAGGGGGTCAGCAAAAGTGGACCTCTTCGTTTCATAACACGTTCCTAACTGCAATGATGTTTCCCAAAATTCAACTTATGCAAGCCTTCAAAGGCCACTCTCTCAATGCGAATCGCTTGGTATGGATTCTATATTGCGATCACCACCCCGATTGTCCAACTTTTTTATAAATCAGGGCAAATCCAACCTAATTTAGCAGCTCCACCCTGTTTTACACATATAAAAACAACCTGTCACTCCAAATAAATGGGAGTAAGCCCTTGACAGAACCCTGTTTTCGCCACCATTTTTATATGCAACTTGCCCTTGTGAGAACGGATTGGTGCCAGTTTGCCCATGCGGTACTGGGCAAACGGCGTTCACAGCATATAATACTGATAGTACTCCGAAGGAGTGCTACAGCCCTGTCGACCATTACATCCTATTGCAGAAATTTACTAAATGCTGCGTTTTATTACTCATGCTTTTGTATGAACGTAATTTTACTGAATGCATTTCGACAGTCCAACTGTAAAATGCAGTGTTTTTATGCGATTTATAGGGGCAAAATATCCTCTCTCAGCAATTTTTTGACGCGGCCATTTCTAATGTCAAGTACGGTACAGCTATAGGGTTCCATGATGTATAGAAATACAGGTCAAGACGAGCTCGAGCGGCTATACGATTCCGAAGACTGAGATAGGCATGCAGGAAGATGGCGCGTATGGTTTGATCGTTTCCGAGGTGGGTACAAGACTATTCACAAGGCGAGAAAGGGAAAAATTGGAATCGATTTGATGAGGCTGTATCTAGTGTATGGTTTGAGTAGCGTAGGGTTTCACTACCTAAGTTTCATAAAGCGATTCGAACACGCAGCACTCGCACAGCTCGACGACGCTCGGACACGCAAGACGGGCAACGGGCTCGCCACCCCACACCCCACCACCTTGTATGACCACCCTGGGGAAGTAAGGTACCAGGATGTAGGGCAGCTCTGGAGACACGCGGCACTCGCACAACTCGACGCGACTGGGGGCGCCGGCACAAACTCGACACTTGGGTGGGTCAGGTTGCCTTGTGTGGAAGCATACCGAAGAGATCTTGAGGATGCATCTTGACGCTGGCCTCAGTCTGGTGGCGGATGCTTGATACAAGAGTTTGAGTTCGTAAGACTTGAGCGAGTCGCGATCGGTGAATTGAAGAATACTAGAATGGCGAGGTCTGCTTGAACGGAGGAGAAGGGCGGCCTCTGGATGAATGGACCTGGTACACTACCCAATTCTTCGAGAGAATAGTAGAAGTTCTGAAACGATTCGGATTGAAGGCCCAGTCTCTCGTTGAAAGCTGATGGTGATATCGACTGGCGACCGCCGGCATTTAGTGTGTGGGTCTGCTTGTTCGGATGTGATTGGTGGATCTGATGGAGCAATTCGAGCTGCAGTAAATCGATAATGGATTGATGGGGTTCAGTGTGCATTCCAAGAGACTTGGGTTCTCTTGAAAATCTTTTATCGCACTTTGGGCGATGCGTACAGTAGCTCTACGTTCGTATCTTTCCTACCGGGTTGTGGAATGCACACCATGAACTGGTTAAGAACAAGTGAAATTTTACAGCGTTCCCAAGTTGCACGAACATCGTACTTGCGAACATTGCAAACAATAGGACAAACGTTGGTCTGCTCATGGCGTCTCTCCGAATCGCATGGAAGTAACTTTATGAGTGACATAGGCTCTCGAAACGGACGAGCTCAATATAAGAGGGCTTCACCCAGTCACGCCCAAGGGGGACTATCAGCCCACCTCACACTAGTTTTATCTTCTCACAGGATGCAGACTTCAGCTCAGGTCGCGGTGAACATTGGTGATGAGGAGAAGAGCAGTAGGACGGCTGTTGGAGTGGGTGCAGATACGTTCCCTATCGAACAGCTCCTTATATATGATGAAACAACTTCTTTCGATGAGCTCTATACGCGTGTGGAAGTCCATGTTCGCTTTGCGCCATTTCCTTCTTGTCGGCTTGGTAACCTCGATTCGAACACAAACGTAACCACATCGTAACCTGATTTACTGTAATCGCGTACCCTGATTTAGTCACTCTCCCTCAGAGCCCGGCTGGTCGGACAAACAACTCGGCGATTGCAATTCGTGCTATTATTAATACAATACTTCGAAGTACTTCGTTATCTACTTCTTCTTTCTGTACTTTCATATTTCCACAATCGCGCCTCCAGCACGATCAACACTCCTGGGTGTCCAGGTGTGAGTGACCTCAGAAGGTCGTTGTCTCCGCCTCGACCGGGACGGCTTGCTGCTGCACAGCGAAGACGTCGAGATAGCTCTGGAGGATGGAGAGCATCATAGATGACTTGAAGAACTGCAGGAGACACATACAAACCATCAGTATAATACTCACACGCTCCACACCAAGGATACTCAGCTCCAGACTCACCTTGATCTTGCCCAGTACATCGGCTTCCACCTCTTCCATCTGGATCCCCACGAGCTCCATTTCCGCCAAGTCCTTGCCGAGGTTTCCAAAGTACGTCTCCTCCAGTTTGTCCAGCACCTCTGGAATGCTGCCCAGCACGCTGCTCACGCCACCGTCCATCGCTGCGTGCACTCGACGCACCGTAGCCCACGGCATGGTCAGCGTGAACGCCTTGACGGCGTCCGAGGTCTTGTTGGTGCGGTACTTCATCAGAAGTGGTGGCTTGGTCTGCATCACAGCTCCATTGTGGTCCAATGCTTCGCCGTTGGACGACCGCGGTTTCTCGTCCTTGTGCTGAGCAGCTTTCCCCACTCGATCCTCTCGCTCCAGTGACTCAATCACCCAGTTCCGAGCCACACGGCGCAGATTCTCCTCTGTGATCCGCACAACATGGCGGTCGATACTGCACTGGAAGCGTCGTTGCACCCAAGAGCTCACCCACGACATGAGCTCTTCGTCGCCTCGCACAAGACACGCGTACTTGGCGTCAACTCGCGGCTGGCTCGCGTTTCCATTGCTGCCGTGGCTGTTGTCACTGCTGCTGAGCGATGCTTGGGACTGCTGGGAGCGGCGATGCGCTCCATTTCTGTTCATGGGAACGGTACGAAGCTTCGTGGAGGTGCCTTCAGCTGCCTTGGGGAAGTAAACCACAAAAGCTCCAGAGCGTTGACGCGCGTCTTCGTCCTGGAGCGCGTCGTCCTTGTGGAGCCGTTGGTTCTCGGGCCGTTGCGGCTGCTCCATCCTCTCAAGCAGAAACTCGGCGTGCAAGTCGCGTGTTTCCACAACGTGGAAGGCAACGCATTCCGATGTGAAGCGGATCATGACGCTGTAGCCAAACTCCTGTTCGTAGCCCATCACGGCATGACCACGAAGGAACTTGACCAGCTCATTGGCGTACTCCCCCAGTTCTTGGCGCTGGAACTGGCACAGGTGCGAGATCACGTGCACCGACCAGCGCTTCCCGAGCAACGTGTCGTCGATGCTGGTTGGCTCTTCATCCGTCGCTTGCGTCTGCTCTGCTTGTTCAGTTGGTGCAGGCGGGGGCGCCGCTCTTGGCGGCGGCGGCTCGTAGTAATCGTCTTCCAGCACTGGAGCAGGGTGTTCGTACTTCTTCTGTTGGTGATACGGAGGCTGGTCATACTGCTGAGGTGGCTGACGCGTGACGGACGAGCGGCGCTGTCCATTCGCGTGTGCTGGTGGTCGATCGTACTCCTCGTCGTAGCCGTACTGCGACGGCGCTTGCTGTGCTTCCACGTACTGAGGCTTCTCCTGCTGCCAACCGTACTGATCGTACGGAAGCGGAGGTTGAGGCTGGCGTTTGGTCGTACTGCTGCTCATCGAGAAGCGACGCTGCTCATTCGCGTGCTGCCGCGCTTGCTCTCTATACGGCGCTGGCTCCTGACGCTCGTGGCGATGCATGCTCTGCCGTCGTTGCTGGTGGTAGTGCTGCTGCTCCTCCGCGTGTTTGTGGTACTGCATATGCTGCTGCTGCTGCACGGGGAACGAGGAATGGCGAGACGCCTTGTCGTGGTGGCGTGACACATGCGACGACTGGGACGCCGTGGAACTCAGGTGGTTGCGCGGCTCGTACTGCGGCGTTGGCGACCGGAATTGCGCGCGCGTCGGGTACTGTATATGCGGCGGCTGGTGTCTATGGCCATGGTGGTCATCCCTCGCCATGGAGCTCGCCATGGAGCGGGTCTCCCATCCACTCACGCTCATTATCCAGTCGAGATAACAACACGGGCGATGATGGTGATGATCGCACTGCCTGGGTGACCCAGGCTGGGTCCTGGAAGGAACCCAAGTCGGCTGGCTGAATCCAGACCATCACTCTGCCCACAAAAATGCCAGCTGCGCAGTACTGTAATTTACGGGAAAAGAGAAAATTTTGGGGATCTGCGACACGAAAAACCCTTTTGGATTTTAGGTACTAACACCTTCATTATCCGATATCATTGAATCAGACAACACAGGTTTGAAGATCGAAGAGGTACCCTTGTTTTAGTGACATGTAGTGACACTTTCGATCCTTGTCAACGTCACGCAAGTGAGCTGCAGACGGAAGAAATCATTGCGAGCACCATGGTGACTCAAGAGCCGCCGCTCCAGACGCCCCCACGCAAAGCCGTCGTGTTCGTGCTCATCGATGGCCTCGCGGACGTGTCGCTGCGTCAACTGGGCGGCCGCACGACGCTGCAAGTGGCCAAGACGCCCGCCATGGACGCGATCGCGCGTGCGTACCGGTAGCTGCTCATGCTGAGAAGCTCCGACAGGCTGTGGATCTGATTTATGCTGTGTGTTTCTATCGTCCTATAGGTGGCGGCTTGAATGGACTGCTGGATCCAGTGGCGCCGGGCTTTGCGTGTGGCAGTGACACGGCGCACATGTCCATCTTTGGCTATGACCCGTTCATGTAAGTGGCTCCTCGTCGATGTAAGATACTGCAATGGATCCAAGACATTGACTAATCTGTTGTCGGGGTTGACTACTGTAGCCACTATCGCGGCCGCGGATCGTTTGAAGCCATGGGCGCTGGCCTCGCAATGGACAAGGGCGACGTCGCCTTCAAATGCAACTTCGCCACCGTCCAAGAGGTACTTTCTCCTCCATTTCTCTCTCTCTTGTTCTTTTGTACCAGCACTCCTCACATACTGGTTTTACTATTATAGAACGACAAGGGCGAGCAGATCGTGACGCGTCGTCGTGTGGACCGCAACTTTCCCGAGTGGGGCATCGACCTGTGCGCGCACTTGGATGGCGTGCCCGTGCCGGCCTTTCCGGAGATCCGCGTCCGCACCAAGTACGCGACCGAGCATCGCTGCGGCATCGTGTTCAAGGGCAAAGGGCTCTGCGACCGGATCTCAGGCACCGACCCTCTCAAGGATGAGTAGGTACCTGTCCTGACTGATATCTATGCGGAGAGGAGGCTAACTGGTTGTGTGTATATTGCAGCCTTCCATTGCTGCGGTCGCACCCATTGGACGATTCGCCACAGGCGATTTACTCGAGCAAGGTGCTGAACGAAGTCTCCGACACGATCCACAAGCGGCTCTGCTGCCACCCGATCAACACGGACCGTGAGCAGCAGAACCTGCCGCCTGCGAACGTCGTGCTGCTACGTGGTCCTGGCGAACGCATTGACGTGCAGAATTTCCAGGACGTCCACGGTCTGAAGCCGTTCATGATCGCGCCAACGTGTATCATTGCCGGATTGGGCATGTCGCTGGGCATTGATCTCGTTAAGGCGCCTGGTGGAACGGGTGACTACCACACCGACTTGCTGTCAAAGGCGGCCACGGCTTTGGAGACGTTCGGTGACTCTGAGCAAGGCTACGAGTTCGGCTTTGTCCATGTCAAGGCCGTGGACGATGCTGGCCACGACAAGGATGTGGAGAAGAAGGTATGCTATGCTGGCTATCCGATATCCCGAAGATATTAGCTGACCATTATTTTCTGTGTAGATCCATTTCATTGAGAAGGCCGACGAGATGATCGCCCGTCTCATTCGAGGCTTCCAGGAACTTCACGGCCTCGAGGTCTCGATTGTCGTCACTGGCGACCACACGACTCCCGTGTTGTATGGAGACCACAGCTTCGAGCCTGTGCCGTTTGCGATTTCTCGTGTGGCAAACGCCCACGCCCAGCTCGTGTCTCCAAATGCAGGAGCGACAGATTCGGTGCTCGCTGATAGCGTTGGCTCGTTCTGTGAGACGAGTGCTGCGCGTGGCGTGCTGGGCCGCTTCAGTGGAGACCAAGTCATGGAGATCGTCAAGAACTTCCGCGAGTACACAGTGTAAACCTCAATACTACGTTAAATCGTATCACTGCACAGCTCCGTCCACTCATACTCACGGAAGGCTAAACCAAGCATCTATTTCACCTATTACCGCTCACTTATAGCGGCTCAGGTCCAGGGAGTTGCCACCAAACCCCGTGCTTTGACCCCCGACACGGTCAGCCGCGACGCCGCCACTGCCGAAGCCGTTCGACTGGGCAGCGCTAACTCCTCCCGTCAGAGTCGAGCGTAGAGTCGTCTCGAGCACCGTTCGACTCGACACTGCAATGCTCCCCACGACTTCCTTGAACGCTGCAGGCCGCGTCTGGGCAAAGCTTAGCAGCAGCTTGGCCAGCGTGGCCGCAACGGATGCTCGCACGTCGTGAGGCTGGTTCTCCGCGTGTAGCAGCAGCTCTGCAAGCTTGGGCAGCATGAGCCGAGCGAAGGCTGCTCCTTGGGCTTCGTTGAACTGCGTGGCCATCAACCGGATCCATTGCTCCACCTCCAGCAGCTCCTCAGCGTCTGCATTCGACATGGAGGGTATGGATTTGCTGTACGAGTCAAAGATCTTGATCGTCATCGGACCGAGAGATCCCAGGTAGCGCTGAGCATTTTGCAGATCTTGATGGTCCACAAGATTCTGGACGATACTCCGCACTCCAGCGATCAGTGCACTGACCAGAGCTCGGGAGTGGAGAGCAGCGCTTCGCTCCACCTGCGATTCGATCAGCTTCAGCGTTCGCGTGGCAACGGAGCCGTGGAAAGCAGTGGCAACGTGGACGAGAGATGGCGGCACTTGCACCGCGAAGTTCGAGGAGAGCCGATAGACGAACTGGGCGGCTTCGATCTGGTACTCGACGACGGGCTCACTCGCGATCATGGCGTCCATCAGCTCGACAACCAGACCAAGGCTGTTGCTGATGGCCTCCACGTAATACTCACTCTCTTCACTGCTGCCGTACTCTTTCAGTCGCGTGACCGCCGACTCAACGACAGCGCGATGGACTGCCGTGAAGGCAGCGAAGTAGTCTGGGTGGTGGACAAAGAACTCCACGCAACGATCAACCATCGGCACTGCGTCGAAGATCGATCCCCGGACGGCGTGGTTGGTGTGTAAGAAGACGACACCTGCAGCAGCGAAGCGAAGCAGCTCAGGAACAATCGTCGTGTCATCGCGACCACCAATCGAAAGACGGTGCTTCGACGGGTCAGCGATTTGCGTGAGGATCTGCAACGGGCACAGCGCTGCCTGGGCAGCGAGAGCCAGTGCGTCGTTCGGGAACGTTCCCGTCTTCACGCCAGTCGGATTCATGCACTCAAACAACGCAGCCAGACACTCGATGCGGATCGCGGCGTACGTGTGAGTACTAGCGAACATCAATGCAGCGATACTTGTCTTGACGAATTCACTCCAGCTTGGGGAGCTAGTCAACGCTCGAAGAAGGCGGGGAATGGCCTTCAGCACTGGCACGATGTCATTATCCTGGCGATCACGCACCCCTGTGACCAGGTGGAAGACACAGTACGACAGGAGCACGTCCAGCTTCCCACTGACAACGCTCGGGCTCACAGCATTCGCATCCAGCAGTGTCATCACCGCGTTTGGAAACGCCGGCCAGTATCGCTTGAAGATGTCACGCAGCGCGTCGACTGTTGGCGAGGGTCCTTGTGCGTGGGAAGGCGAGAGCTGAGGCAGCGCGACCGGGATCGAGATCTTGAGCACACTTGACTGGATCACCTTGTGCTCGTGGCTCACTGGCAACAGCGCTACGGGCCACACGCCGAAGCCTTGCATGATCAAACCGTAGCATGCAGTCGCATCGAGCCAGCATGACACGACATGGTCCATCGTAGCGACGCTGATGTTGCTGGTGAGTGCCTTGGCCAGCGTTGGCGCCGAGTCTCCTGCCGTGAGGCTGGTGACAACCAGGTTCGCGATACACGCCAAATTCGCAAGAGAAACCGCGACTCGAGTCACTTCATCGCCTGCAAAGTCATTCGCGTGGCCGTAGTCTTTCGTGACGACCATGCGAAGGATCCGGCCGAACGCGACCTTGTCTTGAACCAATCGGCAGCGCACAGACTCACCGCACAGACCGAACGCTTCCAGCGCGAGAGGCGCGTAGAACTCTCGGTCTTCGTCGTTTCCATCGGATGGGGACTGTACCTGCTTGACGGCGTGGCGAACAGCAGCCGAGATCTGCGCTTGGTACGGATCGAGTAGGAATGCAGCCTCCACAGCCACCTCGGGATCTCGTGCCAACGCAAACTTGGACAACACGACCTTCAGCAACCGCAAACCTTCACACTGGAAGATCTGGAGCTCATTTCCATCGGCGGACAACGTGGTCGCGTGGCATGACAATGTGACGAACTCGTCGACGTACATACTGAGGAAGTTCAGGCTTGAGAGTTCGCTCGCACTCGACTGAGAGGTCCCGTCATCAACTGCCGACACGCTCGCCAAGAAGCGTGCTCGAGCTTCGACCAGATCAAAGTGGGGCTTCACGTCAGCCTCCGCTCCACGACCAACGAGATCAAAGACGCGGACGACACACTCGATAGCGAAGCGACGCACTTGACGGGACAGCACTGGAATAAGCGAGAGAAGCTGGCGCACGTGGCGCTTAGTGCGACGCCATGCGTCGACTTGCGCGGTCGCCGCTCCGGTGGCTACGTGAGTTCCGGTGTTTCTGGACTGTGAAGAGGCCGCACCCCATCCGGAAGCATCTTGCTCCTTCGCGCCGCCGAGTCCTGGAATGGGGAGGATCTCAATTCCCTTGGGGCTCATCATCAAGGTCTCGTTAGAAGACGATGCACTGCTCGACTCACCAATTGCCACACCACGGCAGAAGAGCGCCCACACACAAGGCTGGCAGCTTCCCCAGTTTCCACCGTCAATGTCGATCAGCGCGAGGATGGTGTGCTGGATCTCCGCAAGTCCGTCGCGCGATTTGCACGGGATGAAGAACTTGAAGGACAGTACATCCCACATGCCATGGAGCCCGGGCATGTACCGCCACGAGAGCGTGTTGTACTCAACATGAAGCGCGTGGAACAGCAGACACTGCAAGTTCGACCGACGGATGATCGACGGGTCGCGTTCAGCAAGCGTTCGCAGACACGACATGCCGACTTGCTGGAGGATGTTGCGCGCGAGACCATTCACAGACACAAATTCGTTTCGAGGCGACCGCTGCGCGATTGACCCAAAGGATGGATCAGCAAACTGGCTGGGTGGCGACTGTGCGGGCGCGCTATCAACCATTGCAGAAGGAGACACGACTTCGTTTCCCACAGCTGGACCGCCAAATACGTCCGATACAATGTTCAGGATGTACAGGAGATCGTTGGCGTCGAACCGCGCCGGTGCAAACACGACAACTTGTTCCACAAACTTGAGATACTCGAGCTCGACGCGCGTATCGTACCCATCCTGACGCAGCAGCGCCCACAGCGTGTAGAACTCGGTCAGCAGTTCCTGCGATGTCGCGAGTTCTGGACCGAGCGTTGCCACAACGCCATTGATGATACGACCGATCGCGACACGAGAGCTGATATCCCAGCGGAGCCACTTCTTGTTGGTCTTGTTCGAGTACCGGAAGCCAGCGACCAGATGAGCTTCGATCAGTGACGTACTGGACTTCACGTACTGTTCGTAGTCTCCGCCACTCGCACTCACCGAGTCGACAATGATACTCCACGAGTGCAAGATCCATGTACGCAGAGGCTGCGCAATCTCGCCGGCAAATCGAAAGATCAATCCTGGGTCTACGTAAATGCCCGATCCGCACGAGCGCTTCACACAAGCCAGTGCAAATGACGCGCCCGCAGCGAGCACGGACGAATCGATCGCCGTGCCGTTGCCTCCGTTGATGCTGGTACCGGTCGGTAGCTTCTCCGCAGCAACGAGGCGCTTCTCCAGCTCTTGAACCAAGGCCTTCGCGCTTTCATCGGGCAAGATCGAAGCGAGGAGACCCAACGATTCACCCGCACCACGCCGGATCGTAGAGTTGTCCGAGGAGATCATTTCGTAGAGCATCGTCTGGACTTGGGTCGGCCATGATGACGGCTGGAGATTCGAAAGCGTGGAGGTTCCAAGCGTCGACTTGGCCTGGCGGATGATCGCAAACACCAGCGAGCACACGTTGACTTCACAATCCAATCGGCCATCGGTGAGCACGCCTGCGAAGTGCTGGAGGCATCGCAGCTGCAGATCTTCTGGCAGGTGATGGAACATCTTGCCGCACAAAAACACACTGGCATCGACCAGACGCACGTACGTGAAGCTGCTGCACATCGCACGATCGTACACGTCGTTCTTTGTTCCGCCAAAAGACTCGCACAACAGCCCCCAGAAGTTGTCGAGGTATTGCACCTCGATCTCGGTGTCACTGAGAGCATTTTCCGGCTGGAGCAACGCTAGAATGTGGTTGAGTTCGCGCGAAAAGAGAGCACTTGGGTCGTCTCCTGCAACAAGCCGAGACGTGCTGACCATATCCAGAGGATCATCAGCTCCCGATAGAGCGTTGCAGAGGAAAGTCGACGTCGCTGGATGCAACGGCGAGTGGTTTAAGCTGGTCAGCGACTGGGCGGTCGTGAACTCGGTGACCATCTCAAGAAGCGTGATGTACGAGTCACTGTACACTGGAGGAAGCACCGTGAAACACTTCATGATCCACGCGATGAGCCGGTGTCGCGCGATCTGTCCGCGTCGCTTCTGAGGTTTTGCGAGTTGTCCACGCGTAGCGATCAGATACGCGTGCAGCACGTGCGCCATCAGCATCTGGAGACTCTCCGACTTGACGATCGCGTCACGACACGAGTGCAGGAAGCTGTGCATGGCGACGACGGCCGCTTCAACGCGCAGCAGCTCGAGCGACGTTTCACGGCTGTGGAGAATGCTCGAGCGAAGCCACATATCCGCGAGCTTGCGCATCCACCCGTGGACCCAGTGCTCATCCTTGACTGCGACAAGGCTTCCAACCAAGTTCCAACCAGCGCGTGTACATGTCAGCCAAATGCTGTCGTTGCAGCCATCGATGAACTGGCTTTCGACAAGTCGCTCGGCCAGGTTCATGATGCTTGAGAGCATACTGTGCGACAGTCCACCCACTCCACTCGCCTTCTGCTGCAGTACAAACGCACGCACGATATGCGAGATCGCTGTGGAGTATCCTTGGACAGCATAGAGCTGCGACTTGCCCTTGATCGCCTTGGACGGCGTCTCTTCATCTCCACTGTCAAGCCGCTCAAAGTTGTCCTTCAGAAGCAGCGATGAGGTTTCTCGTAGGCTCGATAAGCAGTCCAGCATGCAGCTCTTTAGCTTGTACGGCAGCGCTGTGAGGAGCGACGCCATCGCTACGGCCGCTTGGAATCGAACACTCTGCTTCTCATGGATGAGCAAATTGTGAAGCACTTGCATAGCCTCATCAGCGTGAACGACCGACGCTTCTCCGATCGCCTGGACCAAGTGGCTCATCTCCACGAGCACGGCGAGCACCTTGTGGTGATTTGTTGTCTCACTCTCGATATCGGTTCCACCGATCTGCACGTACACACCCAAAAGCGAGCCCTGCTGACGCTCCGTCAACGCGAGATTCACACCATACCGCAACGCGAAGCAGACAGCGTTGCGAGCGCGCGTCAAGTCGGGCAGCGTGAGCTGGTGGTCGAGGATGGACAGGATCGCTTGGACGATGGCGTCCAGTTGGTTATCGGCGATCACATCGCCTGGAAGGCGTTCAAACATGCTGCACAGCGCGATGGCGTACGCCGCGAGGATACCGCCGTGGTGCGCGCCGTGGCTTGGTGCAGACGACAAGAACTTGGTCACGATCAGATCTTTCAGGTACAGCACCACGTTCGCGATACTGGAGAAATCGGCCGACGAAGCACCACCTTTGCGTCGCGACAGCGACGTCAACGACATGCCTGGCACGTGCATCCCTGCGAGCTTGAAGCCAAGTGACTTGGACTTGGACGCACTGCTGCTCCCCCCTTCTGATGAGCCTTCCATTCCACTCGGACTGCCGCCTCCGTCAGTATGCAATGCGTGGACGTGGCCTTCACTGTGGATGTCGTACGAGCCGAACGCGACAAACTTCGCGAGCACGATACCCACAACGACCGAGAACGCGCGTCGAGCCTCTGGCGCTGCGTCATCCATGCCCTTGTACGCAGTCTGCATCACGGCTTCCAGCGTCACGCCACTGCCCGCGCCCCCTCCGCTGCTGCTGCCACCACCGCTCGCTGGACCACTAGAGCTTCCAGCTGATCCGTTGGCACTAGCAGAGGCGCCGTTGCCGCTGCTGCTTGCTGTTGCTCCGTTTCCTTGTGCGTGGGAAGTTGTATTGCTGATTGTCGACGTCTTCATGGCAATCACGTGGAGCAAACCAGCCGCCGCAACCCGCACTTCGGGGATCTTGTCTTGAAAGGTCTTGGTCACGATCTTGAGCGCGTCTCCGTGGCACGCAGTCAGTCGCAAGCTGCTGCTGCTGAGGAGCATGCGCGCGACGCTCTCTACGAGGCACTGCTTCATGTAATAGTCCGAGGCACGTACATTCTTGTTGGCAAACGCGACGGCTTCCGTGACGAACTGGCTCGCGTCCTGCGGCGACAAGCGCGCGATGACCATGATCAGCGATGTTTTGACGTATATAGACGCTGACTTGTTGCCCAAGTAGTCGTTCAGCACGGGCGCGGCGGCGTAGTCGTACGCCTTGGCGAGCAGTTCACAGAATAGATTCAGCACGCTCTCCGAGGTCTCGACGCTCGACGAGATCAGCGGGATCGTCATGGACGAGCCCACACCGCTGGTCGCACTGCCCGCGTGGTTGCCGCTGTACACCAGTAGCGCCTGCAGCAGAAGCTGGAAGAGCGAGCCGGTCGCGCTGCCGCGAGTTGGTGTTGTGATGGAGCTCCATCGCTCCTGGATCGCCAAGAGCTCCTTGAGAAGCCGCTGTTGCACGTCCTGCTGGTCCAGTGTCACGCCTGGGACGCGGTGCTCTTCGATCCACGCCGCGAGCCGCTCCGTGCCGTCCGCTTGCGGCGACGCCATGCTCAATCTCGCCCGTGGTTCCCCTTGGTGTCGTCTCAATGCAATGCACAGTCACGCCACTTGGCGGTCCCTGATTGAGGAGACCCATGGGTTTGTTGGAACCCATATTACATACAAACATCTTGACACATGTGGTGAGGTGGTGGACGTGGAAAATGAAAACGGGTTTGAACCCGCGTCGGCGTGTGGGTTTTTGCGTCAGTGAGACTGCGAGCTGCTGGGACAGACAGCTTCAAGAGCGCAATAACGAGAGCAAGATGATGATGCAGTCGACGCAGTCGTGGGAGGAGTTGCGGCGCCACGCGCGCACGGCGGAGCGCGAGCTGGAGGACAAGATCGCTGCGTACGCGGCGATCAACAAGGTGACGAAGCGCACGGTCGCGGAGTTCGACGAAGGTCTGTAGGCGTCAGGAGCTACGGTTGAGTGGAGAGAGAGACGACCCCACTGACAGCGTGCGCTTGATAGAGAACCCGTCGGAGAGTGCGTCGGAGGAAGGGCAGCTCGCGCTGGATATCGACAAGGCGCTCACGACGGTACGTGTAGTGCTGTGGAGATCTAGTTAGTTAGTGAGTTAAATGGGTTGGATCCTCTTGTGTGTGAGTGCAGTTGTCGGATACGATCGACGAGATGAACGGCCACGTGAACGCGTCGTCCAGCAAGGCACAAGAAGCTGTGCTGCAGCGCTACCGTGAGATCTACTTTGATTTCAAGACCGAGTTCAAGCGCACGATGGTATGTGGATCCCTGTTGTTGTGACTGCATCCTCAGCGTGGAGTAGGGATACTCATACTGGTATTGTGAATGTACTGTAGTCGTCTCTCCAGGAGAAGCGCGATTCGCAGCGGCTGTTTGGCAAGCGGTATGTTTCCCTCGTCTCAATACGTTTTGCCATCCGCATTGCTCATTGACTTTTGATGTTGTGTGGCTCTCCTAGACAAAACGGCGGCACTGAAGACAGCGAAGTCGATTCGTTACTGAACGAGCGCCGCGCAGTGGACTCGTCACGCTCAATCGCCAACAGCATCATCGAGTACGTTGAGTCCACGCCAGACTGGAAGCCGAAGCCTCACTGACTGGCTTTGGTACCTTGTAGACAAGCGCTGGAGGCCAAGTCGTCGCTGGAGAACCAGCGTTCGCGGTTCACGGCCTCGCGTGGCAAAGTGCATTCGGTATCGAACTCGTTTTCCGGCATCAATTCGCTCATGGATCAGATCCGACGCAAGAAGATGCGCAACAACACGATCATCGCGCTCGTCATCGCCGGCTGCGTGTGCTTCACACTGTGGTGGACGATCCTCTCGAGAACGTGAGAGAGTCATGTCCATTTTTGAGAAAACAGCACCCTCAGATCCAACTCAAATACACACAAATATCTATCCACTACAGTACTGTACATGGAGGTGGGAGAATCAAAGACTCGATCACTGGACGCGCTACGGCAGTGGAATTGCTGGCGCCTTTCTGTCTGGGTCGCCGAGAAAGGCGGTCACCACCATCGGAGTCAGGCGAGGGGCTCGAGCCACGGAGAAAACAACACAGCGAAGAGCTCGTAGAAAGTGCGTTGATGGGGGGAAGGAGGAATGTGAGTTGTGCAGACTTAGGAAGTGACCAACAGATCTCATTTCAACCATAGATCACCACGACGGAGATGGAGAAGGTAGGCATTTGGTAGCTGCGCATAGCGATGGTGGCCCTTTGACTGATCGCTTCAATGTGTGCAGCTAACCAAGCAACCATTGACTCGTGGTGGGCGACCACAGAAAGGACCTGGACGACGCCCGCTGGTGTGGGCCCAGCGCCAACGCGAGCTGGAAGAGGCCCTTGACGAAGCCTACGGTATGTTGGTGAGTGCAATAGCTGATGAAGCCGCAAGATGACGACATGTTCACACGCTAAAATGAGTGCACTTCTGCACCACCGCTACGTGAAACAGAACCAGAAAAGCCATGAGAAAAGCGCAGCTCTCGTCCAGATCACCACGTCGGCGGAGAGCGCCAGCCGCGGATACGAATCGGATGAGGAGATGTACAAGAACTCAACTCTTCTCCCTTCAGTTGGTCGACGCAACGAAACTGTTTGACACGTATGATCATCACCATGCCAAGTAGTGTGCACTTTCCATCGACCATCTTTGCGTATATATTGTTGCTAAAGAGCCTTCGCTGGTTCTCCATTATTGGTGCGAAAGATGCATCATCACGTGGCGTTGATAGCACACGAAGGTGCATGGGCTCGGATTCTAATTGATTGTGGGATTCATACATTCGAGGGAAAGCCGTACGCTGGTGGTGGAAGCACAGAGCGTAGAGCTTCCAAGCAGCACAGGCTTCTTACACGAGCAGCGGGCTGCTGACGACGGAAAAGCCCGTGGCGACACCGCCCTCGTTCGTCCCAGACAGCTTCGTGCGCAGCAAGTGGCCGGCGTGCTTGTTCAGGATCTCCTTTCCGTCGTCGAATAGCGTCGTGATGTACAGACCCAGCTCGCTGATCGTGTTGCCGCTCGCCGTCAGTCCATTGCGCACGAGAATCTACAAGAGCATGGTGGTTAGATATCGCCCATAGCCGGCGAATTCAATGGCTCCATCAAACATACCGCAGCGTTTTCGTTCGGGAAGATGCGCTGCATGAGGATGAACGACTCGAGTTCCTCAGGAGACATGGTGTCCATCGCCTCGGCGACCTCGTCGCCGTACAGGTTGTTGCCTCCGCCCTCACGCTGGGGCTTGAGCACGTACGCACGCGAGTTGTCCTTGGCCATTTGCTTGACCTGTGGGGTCTTGTCCGAGTCTTTCTCCAGGCCCCAGAGCCCAGCAAACGACGTCTCGAGCAGCGTCGCCTCTGGATCACTCATAAAGCGACGCAGAGACGCGGGCTCCGCCAACACCTGCTGCACCTTCTTGGTGCCAGCGAGGTGGTACGCGATGGATGGACACTTGATCGCGTACGAGCGTTCAATCAGCGTACGGCCCTGCCACTCCTTCTCGGTTGGGTAATCGTCGGGCGTGTACGCCGAGCGGTAGTAGGCCACCGCGACTTCCTCGCCCTCCACAAAGAGACGGCGCTTGCCGTCCAGCGAGTCGTTGATTGTCGCCTCGGCGTCCATCTCCGCCATTGTCTTGCGCAGCACTCGGATGCCATGGTGCGACAGCAAGTTGTACTCGATCCAGCGCTGGTCAATCGAGTTTGCTTCGTTGGGCTGCACAACAAACACCACAATCGCACTACAAACAAGCGTCAGCATCGTCTCCAAAGCCACAATACCCCCATAGTACGCTGGTTCACTCACTCCTTGACACCGTAGTGCTTGTGCGCAGCCGCAATCGCGTTGGGCAGCTCGAGCATCGCGTGGTTGGCTGGAAGGCGGCTCGCCAGCTCGTCCAGCGGCACCTTGTAGTGCTCCTGCAGCACAGGCAGTTGCTTGGCGAGACGCTTGACAAGGAACTCGTGCAGCTGCGACGTCAGCGAGCTGATGCACCCAAACGACGACGAGATCGTGTTGAGCTCAACCTGCAGCAGGCGCTGTGAGTCACCAGGCGTGTCGGCCTGCGGCTCGTGGAGCATATAGTCCGAGCGGTGGATGCCCAGGTACGCCTTCTGCTGGATCCCTTCCTTCTCAATCTGCTTGGACAGATCCAGCAAACGCGCCGTGAACTTGTCCTCGTGGACGACGCTCTCGAGCGTCTTGTGGAGCCACGCGAGATCACGACTCGCGCGATCCACGAGCCGTCCGTACACCGGCGACAACGCGATGCCGTGCTCGAACTGGGCCTTCGGGATCTGCACCGGCAACAGACAGAACGGGATGTGCGTGAACGTCGCCAGGTCTGCGGCGTTGGGCAGCGCAGCCTTCCAGCGCACGAGCATGCCGTGCGCCGCCGCCCAGGAGATGGCGTGCTCCTTGACTTCATCCAGCTGCGTGCGCGAGAGTCCCAGCACGACGCCGTCGTGC
Organism: Pythium brachiatum; assembly: GCA_023337615.1. NCBI lineage: Eukaryota > Oomycota > Peronosporomycetes > Pythiales > Pythiaceae > Pythium > Pythium brachiatum. Next base: position 663 of record JAADXI010000086.1, on the reverse strand, counting down.
ACCGACGGGTCGGTATTTGCGGCGCTGCCGCCCGCCACTGCGTGCTGGTTACCGAGCGAAGCTGCGGCCAAGAGATCCGCCATGTTGAGTGTCGTGGAGGAGGTCAAATGAGCTGCTCGGACGAAGAGATGCTGTGTCCGATGGATGCCGCGGAAGTGAAGCTGACTGGGAAGAACGGAGTGATGTGATTTGTGGAAATAGAGGCGTAACTGAAAATAACCACCGGAGTAACCATGGCGAATGTAGGTCGGATTGCGTAGTGGATTGCGTACGAGGGGTACAGTGCGTGGCGGAGGAATTATGTTATCTAATTGGGTTTTTGAAAAACGATCGGATAATTGGGTTGAAGTGAATCCAATGCACATTTTACCTCGTGAGAGTGACCAGGAGAAAGAGCCCATGCGAAGGGGGGTAGGGAACCCCCCGTAGCATGATCGATTTCGACCCAACGCTCACCAGAATGGAGTTTCTGGAAGCCGATAGCCCCGTTGCGAAGCGGAGCCGGCGCGAGCGTATCCGTCCGGAGCGATAGCTCCGGAACTGTCACTATTTGTGGAGCCTAGTGAAATCAAGTCAGAAAAGAAGTGATCCAATAGGCATTGGACTCACGGCAACCCAATTATTGAGCATCACCCAGCAAAAACCCAATTAGATAACATAATT
>JAADXI010000085.1:0-45294 GCA_023337615.1 Pythium brachiatum | reverse complement strand
GGCCGCGCGGTATTTGCGGAGGCGGGCCCAGCGACGAACAACCCAGCTCGCGGACACCCCGCCTCAAGTCGCTTGAAGTTTATTTTTGTGGGGGGTCTGGGGGGTCTCCCCCCAGGAAAGTCGGAGACAATTGTGTTCATGGAATGGAGTAAGGGTAAGCACTTTGACTACTTGAAGTGTTTAGTTTAGGCCGGGGTTGTTCAACCTGTGAGGACTTTGTGAAAGGAGTACGATGCTTCAAGTGGTGCATGTTGTAAATCCAGTGCGCTTCGAGATTCTCGCGCTAGGCGCGCCCGTGTATTCACTTCGATGAAACTACTATTCAGTTGCGGCATGCTGATTGGCACATATTGGGAAGCAAATAGCTTGCGGAATAGTATTTTACTGAAAAACTTCCAGTAAAATACTGTAGCCATTTGATGCAAATGGCTACACAACCCGCAGTGATGGAACAAGCACCCACCCAATGTCTCTCGTTGTCTATAGTAGACGACTAGAAGGTCTCGGCCTTGAGGAACTTCTCCATCATCTCGAGTGCGACGGCTGGCTGGTCACGCGGCACCATGTGCCCCGCATTGAAGACCCTCACGAACGTCAACAGGTTGCTGTACGCCGTGGCGACACCGGCGTGAACAGAGCCATTGCCCGTGACGTACGTATGGTCTTCAGCAGCGTTGAACTCTTCTTTGTGCTTCCACTCGAGCGCCGTCGCCCAGGCCTTGTTGCCGTACCAGTTACACACCGTGTCGGCATCCCCAGCGTACAGCAACACACGCACGCTGCCGTCGTTGAGCAGGTCTGCCACGTAGCTCTCGTAGTTGACGGCCAAGTCCCCGCTCTTGGCAAACGCTATGCCGACATTGGTGTCGCACTCTTTCCACTGCTTCTTTGGATCGCTGGAGACGTTGAAGTACTCACGCACAGCGTCCGAGTTCAGAAAGTCCGAGACGTACGTGAGATTGTAGCACTGTGTGGTCTCCGTGACGTTCCCACACGGCAGACGGATGTCGTACGGGTTGCGGTGCGCGTTCTTGAACGGCGCGATCGCGCACTCTTCCATTTTCTGCGGCAGGCTGTCGAAGTTGCCGCTCGCGAAGAGCTCCTCAAATATCTTGGCACATTTTGGCTGCAGCTGCTGATACTTTTTCAGCTCTGCATCGCTCAGCAGCGTGATGTTGTACGTGTTGTTGACCATGTCGAGCTGGTGCTGGATCTGCACGAGCGGGTTCACCAGTGCGTTGCCCATCGCGATACCCTTCAAGTTGATACGCACGGTCTCAAGGAGCTTGTTCTCCCGCCAGATCTTGTGCGCTGCCGCTGGCACATAGTGGCCGGCGTAGCTCTCGCCTGCGATGTAGAAGTCCCGGCCTTGGAGCTCTGGGTGCTTGTCCAAGAAGCCGTTCATGAACCAGAAGAAGTTGTCGCCGACGTCGTCTTCGTTCTTGTCCACGTCACTCGGTTCTGTCGTGTACGAGTAGCCGACGTTCGATGGCTGGTCGAGCCAGATCACGTTCGCGTGCGCGTTCCACGAGTGCGGGTTCAGCGCCGTCGACCAGTCCGCGTTCACAGTGCACGGACCGTTCTCTGTGAGCAGCGCCGTGAGACTCGAGCAGCCGGGGCCACCTTGGAGCCACACGACCAGCGGATCCGTCGACGGACTCGAGCGCGACTCGTAGTACCAGTAGAAGTAGTTGTCGGCCTTCTTGTTGGGTAACTGGATGTACCCGGCTTCGTTCTTGGCGATGCCGCAGGTCACACTGCTCGTGTCTGGAGCCAACACAACCGGAGGCGTCGAACCAGTGGAGGCATCAGCCACAGAAGGGCTTTTACTGCTTGAGATCCAGAACCCAAGCGCGACTGCAGCCACGGCGACCACACCAATGACTACCGCGAAGCGCGTCTTGCGCTGTGGCACGCCAGCATCGTGCGAGACGCCACGCAGCGGCGTGGTTTCGCGAGGCGCCATGAGAATTTTCTTGTCGAGGACGTGAGCTGCTCAGCGCCAGTCGCGAAGTGTGAGGATGGATGGATCAAGTCTCGTACTCATCCCACTGAAGACTGATACTGATACTCGTACTCGCATGGAATACCGCCAGCAGAAGACGATCGCAACATGGCTTTCCTGGTAAGTTGCCATGCTCGCCAAGTCTTGCCAGGCTGGCAGCATGAGCCGCCCCGGAAGTGAGCTCCTCATTCCGACCAGATGTCACCATTGGGAATGGTGGTAAATCTAGCACTGGACGACCTGCATTCCTCGTCCATAGTGTACCTAAAACAAACACCAAACATGCCCAAAACCGACAGTCATGCATTTGCAGCTTGCTCTTCCGTCGATCGACCATGGAGCAGTCTCTGCTCGCTCCCCCTCCTCCTCCTCCTGCGCAGCGCTCCGCTGCCTCTGCGTCCGTTGCCTCCCCTCCGCTGCTCGTGGGCGTGCGCGTCGTGCTACGGGAGCGAGACGCCGTCGCCGCGCTGCCCCACGCCGTCCTGTTGATCAACAACTCTCTAGATCCGACGTCCGAATGGACTGTGAACTCCGCCGCTACAAAGGGGTTCGTGCACTTGCTGGACTTTCTTGCCTCCAAGAAGAAGGCCAACGCCATTGCGCGCCACCGCCCCGCTCAGTCGCTGCTGGAATTTGACCTGGGCGAAGCCATGACCCAGGCAGCTACCCATGGCCATGTGCGAGTCTTCGAGTGGCTGACTGCGTACCGTCCTCGCGCTCGTATCCCCGTCACAGTGATGATCGCCGCAGCGGAGCACGGCCAGCTGGACGCTGTCCAGTGGCTGCATCTCCATCGAGACGAAGGCTGCACGCCCGCTGCGATGGATCTCGCGGCAACGAACGGCTACTTGGAAGTCGTCCAGTGGCTTCACAACAACCGCACGGAAGGCGCGACGCATGCAGCGATGAACGGCGCAGCATCAGCAGGCCGCTTGTCTGTCGTTCAGTTCCTCCACCACTATCGCAGTGAAGGCTGCACAGTCCACGCTATGATCGGAGCTGCTGGTGGGGGACACCTGGAGGTTGTCCAGTGGCTGCATGAGAACCGACGCGAAGGCGCGACGCCAAGAGCGATGGACGTGGCAGCGACCAACGGCCACTTGGATGTGGTCCAGTGGCTGCATGTGAACCGTAGTGAAGGTTGTACAGTGGCAGCGATGAACAACGCGTGCGCACACGGCCACGTGGAGGTCGTGCGTTGGCTGCAGGAGAACCGCTCAGAAGGATGTGGAGACATGGCTCTGTGGCGTGCTGCCGGTCAGGGCCATCTCCCCATTCTCCAGTTCTTACAGCAGCACTACCAGCGCCATTTTGTGACGACGTCAGTCTCGCCAATTGGAGACGCGATCGCCCACGGCCACTTGGAGGTTGTGCGATGGCTCCACGCGAGTGGGCTTCAAGACCAAGTCGGGACGGATGAGATCGATAAGGCGGCAGCTCGCGGTCATTTAGAAGTCGTGCAGTGGCTCCATGAGCACCGCTGTCGACAGGGCGGTGCCACTGCTAGAGCAATGGACATGGCGGCCTGCAACGGCCACGGAGACGTTGTCCGCTGGCTGCATTTTAACCGAACGGAGGGGTGTTCGACCGCGGCTATGGATTTCGCCGCAAAGGCCGGATACCTTCCTATCGTACAGTTCCTTCACACGCACCGCCACGAAGGTTGTACCACTCAAGCGATGGACAGCGCGGCCCAGAACGGCCAGTTCGACGTTGTGCGATGGCTCCATGAGAACCGCGCGGAAGGCTGCACGACACAGGCGATGGACGGTGCGGCAGCCAACGGCCACATGGAGATCCTGGGGTTTCTGGACTCACACCGCACAGAAGGATGCTCGTGGCACGCGCTGATGGACGCCGTCGCCCACGGCCAACGCAAGACGGCCGAGTGGTTGATGCAGCACCGCAGGGAGCAGTTCTACACTCGCACAGTGCTGCAGGAAGCGCTGGATGTGGCGCGACGCCGCAACCCCAAGACCATGGTGAGGTGGCTCACCACTCTCATCAACAAGCTGAAGCAAGAGCAGCCGAGTGACACGGAACATGTCGAGTGATAACTGCATTAGAGCCAAACCGGGTGGGAGATGGTGGTTTTCCCTCATTATATTTCATTCGTTTTACACGCCGTATCGTCGGATCCTCACTTGGATGTCCTGGCGACACGTCGGACACTGCGTCACGAGCGCCGCGCACTGGCCGCACGTCTCGTGACCGCACTGGAACACCGTATCCTTCTGACGGTCCTCACAGATGATACACAGCAGCGACTCCTGCAGCATCGTCAGCTCCATCTCGGCTTGGGACATCTGCCGTCCGGGCAGTCCAGGACGACCACCCGATGCGGAGCTTCGAGCCGCTGGGGCGAAGCTATCCAAGCTGTCCGTGCTTGGAGGCGGGGCTGATGGTGCTGATGCAACAGGGTACGCGTTGGTTGCCATGGCTTGGTACGCAGGTGGCTGCTCGCGTGCTGCCGGGCGTGGTGCTGGAGCCAGTGAGTAGTTACTGCCACAGCCATTGCCGCTAGCTGTCTGCGCGTGGCTCGCAGGTGCAGCTGTGGGGAAGAGCGTCTGAGCCGATGGGATCGGAGCCGGTGCTGGGAAGACCATAACCTCGGGTACGTTCTGCGCAAACTGGTACGGGCCCTTGTTCAAGAGACCCATTTGCTTGATGATCTTATACTGCTCGGGCACCTCCATGAGCGCTTGCAGAGCAAACTGCGCGAGCTTCTGGTTGCGCGTGTGGGCCTGCGTGGCGATTTTCTATTCACATCCATCCACACAACGTCAGTCCTTTCAGGTAATAGAGAGAGATGGGCACTAGACTCGTACGTGGAACTCGACGAACTGGAAGTTGTCGAAGCGGCGGTGGACGAGGTAGTTGTCAAAGTAGATCATCGACTCCCACGGGCCGTCGCCCACGCCCACCATGATGATGCTCAGTGGGAAGTTGCTGGCGTACGTGATAGCATCAATAGTCTCCTTCTCGTTCTTGCTGACAGCATGGGGAGGGATATCCACCGAGCGCGTGACTTGGCCGTCCGCGACGATCACGAGGATGTGGTACTGGCCGGTCTGGTTGACAATGTTCACGGCCTGGTTGATGATCGGCGCGAACGACGTGGGGCCCGCCATGCACACGTTAGGTACGATCTCTCGGTACCGCGAGCGGATGGTCTCGAAGGGGAAGCCCGTGTTCACGTTGCAGTCTTTGCTGAAGGAGAAGACCGAGTTGTCGGCCGTGACGTCGTCGCCAAAGCCGTAGACCGGGATCGAGTTGTCCTCGTCAAAGTCTCGCAGCGTGAGGCCGATGCTCTCGATCACGTCCTCGTACGGGTTGGAGATTGCTGTGTTGTCGATATTGTGGAGCGAGCGGCCGCTGAACGTGCGCTTGCCGCTCCACTCGTTCGACTTGGTGACTACGCAGGTCGTTCACACAGTAAATGCATGAGTCACTACCGTAGTCTGATAGGGAGACAATCAGTAGTGGCGTACTCACAGTCTAAGCCCAGGATGAGGTTGCAGCTCTCGAGGCCGTTGCGGCGCAGGGCTATATTGCAGCACAGCACACGTCACAGAAAGCGTCAGGTGAGTTATGGGCGTGTCTACCGGTGGTCGTAACGACGGAGCGACTCACCCTGCGTGACTTGGTCCACGGACGTGAACTCGTCCGGGATCATCTGCGTTTCCGTTTGGACGCGGCCTGGGATGAGCTGCGGACCGGAGCGCGTGCGCGTTTCACGGCGCGGCGCGGTGCTGGCGGAGTTGCCCATTGACTAGGTGGTTGTAGTGGCGGTGGAGCTGTGGGGATTGCGATCTGAAGAGCGACGCTGGCGAGTGTGTGGGGCGTTAGCACGTTGGGTGCGGGTGGCGCTGTGGATTGATGGGTTCAGTGGACGTCCAGAAGCGCTTCTTCTTCCAGTGGGGCTTCCAGGGAATCACCAGATGAGCTTCTCGAGGGAAGAGCGCAGAATTTTGGGCAATAGAGTGATGACTTATGACAAGCATTCCTGAAATGCCTAAACATGGTAGATTTGGATGGCTTTTACAATGGAATTTGCCGTTCTTCGTGGAGTGATTACACCGTGTTAAGCTACACAGGAAGGAAGTGCCACGTACTTTTGTAATCCACCCTCGAGTGGCTGGGGTACAATTACTAATTACATACAGTACCTGGGTGTCCACTCTCTATCGGATTTGGCCGACTGTGTACTTAAATAACGCCACTTGTCTAGGTGAAGGTTACACCAGCACGCCTCGCACCGCTTCATGATTCGCCCGGGGAAAGCCCGCAGGCAATGGCCGCTCGCCGCCGCCCTCTATGGCCTCGCTGCTCTGTAGCTGTCTGCGGATGGCGTCCTCCATCTCCTGCTGCTTGCGGAGAAGTCGCTTGCGCTGGTGCCGCGCCTCGCGCGTCTTGTGCATGTCGAAGACCTCAATGCCGATGAGAAAGAACTCGCACACGAGCAGGATCATGGCCACGCGGAAGCGCGGGCCGTCGATCACGTCCATCTTGAGCACGAGCTTGAACAGCACGGCGTACAGTGCGGCCATCACGATGGTCGCCAGCAGTAGGTTGTACTTGTAGTTGCGCGCCTTGCGCAGGCGCTTGATCTTCCAGCAGAACAGGAACTTGGCAAAGTAGACCACGAACCACGCAGCCACGAGCGGCGACGGATAGAACAAGTAGATCCACTGCAGCAGCGCGGCGTTTTCCTCGAGCTGCTGGTCCGTGAACGCGAGCTTCTGCTTGACGTAGTCGGGCGCGTACGGCGTGCCATCGCCCACTTTGAAGAACGACACGACCAGTGCGAACACCGCGAAGAACGTGAGCGCGGCGTACGTATAGCGGTAGAACCGCTTCTGGTGCACGAAGCCCCAGTAGCCGTCCGACACCGTCAGCATCTTGGACACCTCGCGCCGCTTGCCCATGGTTTCCACTTGCTTGATGTCCTTTCCTTCGTAAAAGTCGCAATGTGCGTGTTGGGTAAAGTGGCGGTTCAGTTATGATCCGGTTAAAACCGGTTGGTGTTCACTCGATGTTTGTATGATTCCTACTAAAACCGCCCCATCCCATGTGGCGTTGCTCTGCGGAATCGCATCAATAGCCATCACCTGCATCACTGAACATGCCGCTGCTTCCGCACGCCGTGTCCAAGCGCACGGAGCTGCTCTTCCTCAAGCAGCAGATCCACCAACTGGAGGAGACCATCACCACCGAGTCGCTTAAGAGCTTCGTGGTGTGCGCGCTGGAACTCTATCTCTCATTCGCGCTCGTGCTGTCACTGTTTGAATGTCCGGACCCGGCTCTTCGCGACGCGCAGGAACTCCAGTACATGACGCACGTGGCGTGGCTGCCCATGCTCTGGGGTCTGCTGCTGGCCTTCGGCCACAAAATCGCGCCCACGATCGCGCCGGCGCCCGAGAATCTCGACCGCAACCTGCGGAACTCGAAGCTCGCGACGTGGGTGGTGTCGCTACTGGTGCTGGTGTGGGATAAGGACATGCAGCTCAAACAAGGACCGGCGCTGCAGGTCGCAGTCATGTTCTCAGTGTGTGACTTGGCGCGGTACGAGATGGAGATCGCGCACTTGATCGAGGACGATGAGGAGGACGAGGAGCTGCGCAGAGATGAGGAGGTGGAGCGGCTCACGCAGGCCCTGGACGTGGCGGGTCACGCGAACGCGCAGGAGGAGGCGTTCAAGAACCAGCTCCAGGCTGTGGCGGGCCATGAAGACAGTGATGCGGAAGATGACGAAAACGATGGAGCGGTGAAGGCGACGCTGCACCACGGCATGAACAGTGTCGAGGACGCCGGGTACCACGAGTACGAGCCCACGCCCTCGGCGCTGAGTACGCAGCACGGCGATCGGAGGCTCGTGGTGTAGACTACTAAAATAAAAGGAATGTACACGAGAATCGACGAGTGTATGGTGACCAGGGATCACCAGTGGTAACCGATGGCTTGCCAGCTACTGTAGGGTGGTCGGTCGACACTGTGGTGAGTCTGCATAGCTAGCTGCACTCTGCCACGCAGCTCCGCGTCGGGGAGCAGTTTGTTGGCGCGGATGGTGACGGGCGACAGCGAGTCGGCCTACTGGTACTGATGCGACCCCGTAGAACGCAGGTACTTCATTCAAGTAGCCAGGGAGAGTCCTGCGAGGACGACGACACGGCAGCTAGGGAGAGAACGATGAACGAGAACCACGCGCAGTTGATGGCTCAGTGTTGACCGGACGACAACAAGCAAGCACTGGCCCTCGCCACAGCGAGACGGCAGGCATCGGTCCCGAAGATCTTCCGTGGCTGTGTACCGCTGGCCATCCTGAGCAATCGCCCAGTACTGTGGCTGCGGTGCTATGCTCGTTGTCTGCTCGTCGTGTAGTGTATGTCGGCAGGGGACGGGAGATCCTTAGTATCTCTTGGGTAAGCTACTGTATCTTGCGAGGCCCTGGCACTGGTTCTGGGTCGATGGCTTCGCTCTCTCTTGCGTCAGTGGCTGCCTCATCGAGCAAACGATCGATCGATCGTCTCGATCGTCGGCCGCCCACAACAGTGCGACGGTCCACCAAGGAACTGCTTCCTCACCGCGTTGGTGTTCGCTCCGTCCGCCTGGAAACTCTCTCCTCCGCTGGGAATATGAGGGGACTATACGCATACGCGGCTGGGTGAATTGGGTGAATATTAGCAACTTCCGCTACTGGTGCTACACTGACAAGTCGTGTCAACTTCTTCACTGTTTGTTCATTCCATTTACCGTCTTCTCCCTTCATGGGGTTACTACTACACGTAGCAAAACTTGGTGGTAGGATGCATGTACCTACCGGTACTCCAGGGCTCCTATGGCGAGTACGCGTACTCGTCCTTCATGCTTTTCTCAGGACTCGGGTGTGGGCTTCCACTGGCGTTGGAGGACGTAGCGCCATCTCGCTTGGCGCCGTGGCGGATGCAGACGCCGTTACGGACAGCTCCCTTGTTGCAGCCGTCGGCCTGGCACCGCTTACCTCCACCGTGGGACACACAGAGCATACCGCCCACTGCGCTCTTGGCACAGCCGTCCACTTGGCAGCGTTTGCCTCCGCCGTGGGCGATGCAGTAGCCGCCGAGCAGCGCTGTCTTGGCGCAGTCATCCGTGCGGCACTTGCGGCCGCCGCCGTGGGCTGAGCAGAAGCCTCCAACGAGTGCCGACTTGGTGCACCCACCTTCGCTGCACCGCTTGCCTCCGCCGTGGGAGATACACAGCCCTCCTTGCTTGGCGCTCTTGGAGCAGTTCTCGAACGAACAGCGCTTGCCGCCGCCGTGGGAGATGCAGTAGCCGCCCGTCTTGGCGCTCTTGTTGCAGCCGTCGGCGCGGCAGAAGCGGCTCTGCTTGTGGTACTTGCAGAACGAGCCTGGCGGCCCACGGATCGAGCGGTAGCAGTCTGGCTTGGCACACACCGTGTTCAGGATTGCGCTCACATTGAAGCCCGCCGACGGTGGAGTTGTTTGAGCTGCTGCTGCTGCTGCTGGGGCCACTGAAGCTGGAGCTGGAACGAGAGCTGGAGCTGAAGCAGCGACTGGCTTGGCCACGTGGACGCTCTTGCTTTCGGCCTGAGGCTTGTACGCGGCGGCCGAGTCTTCGATCGACCCGAGTCGGTACTCGTTCTCCTTGACCGACAGCCCGTAGTTCGCGGGCGTGTTCTCCGCGTTGTCATCGTTGATGATGAAGCTGAGACTCATGGCCGCGATGCCGCTGGCCGTGGCCGTGCCGGGACTGGGCGAGTTGTGGCGGCTCCCCTCGGGCTTGAGCGGCGACAGCGAGAGCGGAGCGGTGCTTGGCTGGGCGTGGGCGTTAGCGTGAGCGTCATGGTCGTGGGCGTCGTCGTCGTCGTGGTCGTGCGTGCGGGGGGCGTCGTGCTTCTGCTCATCGTCGCTGCTGGCCATGCCTTTCAGCACGAGGCTCGCGTTGATGATCTTGGTGAGCCGCTCGAGCTGGATGGTCGGGTAGTGGTAGTCGTGCCACACTGCGGTGTGGTCGTCGTCGTCGTCGTGGGCGGAGGAGCCGCTGGAGCTGGAGGAGAACGAGCCGAAGGAGCCGCGCGGAGGGGAGCGGAACGAGTCCGCGGAGGGGACGAAGGAAGAGCTGAAGGAGCGTGGGCTTCCAGTGGGGAAGAGGGATAAGGAGCCACTCGCAGACATGAAGCTGCGTGAGTTTCGCTGGACGACGACGAGCGGGCTGGTTCAATCGGGCGGATCTACGGCGACGGTCGACGTTGGTTAGGCCGGCGGAGAGGAGATCGCGTGAGGAGGAGAGAACGAGCGCGGCAGGGTCTGTCGATAGAACGGCGGAGCACAGAGGAGCGAGCGGAGCGGAGAGGGTCACTTATGGGGGAGAGGACGGAGGCGGAGCTCACGTTGGGGGACTGGAATAAATGACCACGAGGGGCCAAGTAGGGTGGGGGAGGTGGGGAGGTGGTGGGTTAGGACAGCTTGAAGCAGAGGCTGTAGTCTCACTTTCGCTCGCTGGCTGGGAAGTCAACGAGAGAGAAGATGAGAGGAGGAGATCGGTCGTCCTGGTGATCCACAGGCAGTCACTGCGCGCTTCCGGTTGGCACGCGAGGAATGTGTGGTGGACGAACGAAATTCTCAAAATGAAGGTTGGGGGACGAGCATGCCGACTTACTCCAGCGCGCGGGAAGGGGAGCGGAGCGGAGAGGAGAAGAGGAGAGGAGAAGATGAGCGGAGAGCAACATGGCGGAGGTGGAGGTGGACGGAGCGGACGACGACCGAAACCGCACCCCTTGTGTAGACTGTTCGAAGGATAATCCACCGCGAGTCGACTGGCGTTTAGACTTGAGACTGGCAGGCTGCCAGTCTCAAGTCTCGCGCAGTGGCAGCGAGAGAACGAAAGAAAGAAAGCCAGGCCAGCGGTCGCACGAGCGTACTGAACCGCCGTGCGCAAAACGCCTACACGTCTGGTGTACAGTGCAGGTGGGACCTCAATCATGCCCAGAGGAAAGGAGGATGGGCCTGTCGTTCGCAGTGCCAGGGAGCGCGAGGAGACGAGCCGCCGACCATCACTCTGCAAACCAAACTCGAACTGGCGACTGCAACGGGCCTGGCTCTACCACTGACCCCCCACTCTCGCGCGCGAACACACACCCCTTCAAGTGCAACATGCGTGGCCAAGTACAGTACTGCAGCTCGAGCCGGCAAAATGGCATGCGCGTTCTTCCGAGTCTGGCCGGATGCTTGATGCAGCCAAGCGGACGCATGCGGTGGGAGGCCACAAATCCTGATCTATTTGGGACGAAACGATGATGCAGATGTCGAGGCCGCTGCCGTTCCGTGGAAGAAGGCGAGAAAATAAGGGCAGCGCCAGTCCTGAAAGAGCTCGCTGTGGCTGCGGATGTCGCCAGTGGTGTGCGGGGGGAGTCGTCGTCGCGCCGTCCGCTGTGTGCAGGCGTGCGCGGCTGTCGACAACCCCAGGCTCTGGATCTCAGGGCTTTCGCGGATTGAAGCATGCGGGTGGATTCCATCGTGGAGGGGTTTGTTTTCTTTTCGCGTGGTCGAACAGCAGCGTTTTTGTTGGTGTTTTCTTCTTTCAGAATTCTCATCCGCGCTTCTCACTGACGTGTGGTCCAACACGGTGTGGACTCCATCGCTCAACTTCTATGTAGAAGCAGGGCTCGGGTTGGTTTATGGGACTCCGGTCCAAAAAAAATTCTGTCCGCAAAGTAGATCTGCTTTGGATTTGGATCGCAGGATAAATGACTGTTTTTTTGCTGGTGGTGTGACAAGAAGCGCCCACTATGAAACTCCCTCTTGCAATAAGACTGGAGCGGTCAATGCTTTGGCTAAATTTTCATAACAACGGCCTGGACCACTCAGCACCGCACTATGGCAGGCCCATCCGAGGGAAATGAGTTCCCTACGAAAGCCACGCCTTCTACGGCGTGACGCGGTCGTTAGACAGTGCGATGTATTCGCGATCTTCCATCAATCACCGTCCTTTGCCATCCTTGCAGACAGTGAACTATGCACATTCGTATTAGTGCGGCCCTGAGGCACGCAATTTCCCTTCCCTCCTTCCGGAACATCTCCGCTCTTCTGAACACAGGTACGCCTCGCGCTGCCGGGAGAGAGACATGAATTTTCGACTCGACTCAGCGTGGCGGCCCCACAACACAAGCGCACAGGCAGAAGCCGCGCCGCGTGTCGTCCACTGGGCGTCCTTCATCGTCCACACGCCAGCAGCGCGTCGATCGCGCCGTCCATTTCCAACTAACGATGTTGCCTCCGAGGTCCCCAGCAGGACGATTAGCTCACCTACTTTTCTGATCATCGCAGATCTGCAGTGTGGGATTTCAGGTCGCAAGTCGCCTCCGCACATGTCGGAACAGTTCTCCCGGACGTCAGGGCATGGGCGTTCTGCTCTCCGGCTAGCGAGCCGAACTGCGCTGCAGATTCTGCAGTGTCGGAACAGAAGCACCCGAATCGATTCTCTAAACAGTCTAAACAGGTGATTACTGAGGAGGTGGAGCACCAAAGGTCGCGCCCCTTAAATCCGTTACACGCGCGCACATGCCCCGGCTCTCACACATACCACTTGCATTACTCACACCCGCTAAAAGAGAACCACAACCCCGTCCAAACCGATTCAATTAGCTTCAGAAAACCGATACGTGACCGGTATTTCACTTCAACCGGTTGTCATACCGACCTTGTACCGGTTCTTAGATCTCCTGCTTGAGCAAACCGACGGGACCGGACCGGTGACACCACGCCAAACCCACATGCATTTGCCACGGCGGCACCACCACCACAATCTGAAGCAGCGGCCAGAGACCGGGCGGCTCTCCACAGTAGCCTTCTAGCCCTCCACGCTCCCGTGCTCTCCATTCTCCCACGCTCCTTCGACTGGCATGCTGCGCCGCTCGCTGACCGCGAGCCAGCGCGTCCTCTCTCAGCACCGCGCCTTCCACGCGCGTCCGTCGCTGGCCATGGCGCGCATCCTGTGCAGCGATCCGATCGACGCCGTGTGTCCCGAGATCTTGCGCACGGCCGGCCACGAGGTCACCACTGTATCCCAGGCGCTGGACCACAGCGCGCTGGTGCGCGAGATCCCCAACTACGACGTGCTGGTCGTGCGCTCGGGCAGCCAGGTGGACCGCGCTGTGCTGGACGCAGCGTCCAGTCTGCAGATCATCGGCCGCGCCGGCACGGGCGTGGACAACATCGACGTGGTCTCAGCCACCAAGAAGGGCGTTTTGGTGATGAACACGCCGTTCGGCAACACGGTCTCGGCCGCAGAGCTCACGCTCGGCCTCATCACGCAGGTCTCCAAGCTCTCAGCGGACGCTGCGGCGGACGCGTCGTCGACAGCGCCGCGTGTGTCGGAGATCCACGACAAGACCATTGGTATCATCGGACTGGGCCGCATCGGCCGTGAGGTTGCCACGCGCTGCAACGCGTTCGGCATGAACGTGATCGGCTACGATCCGATCCTGTCGGACGCCAGCGCCAAGGCCCACGGCATTGAGCCCGTCGCGCTGAGTGAGCTGTTCGCGCGCAGCGACTACATCTCGCTCCACGTGCCGCTGAACGCCAACACCAAGGAGCTCGTGAACGCGGCGCGTCTGGCGCTGTGCAAGGACGGCGTGCGCATCATCAACGGTGCGCGCGCCGGTCTCATCGACCACAGCGCTTTGCTGCAGGCGGTGGAAAGCAAGAAGATCGCGGGTGTGGCTTTTGACATTCTGCCGCCGTCGCCGCCTTCGGACGTCTGGCAGAAACTCATGCAGCACGACAACGTGATCGCGACGCCGCACATCGGCGCGCTCACCAAGGACGCCCAGGAAAAGGTGGCGCGCGACTTAGCTTACAAGATTGACGACGCGCTTGCCGGCAAGTCGTTCAAGGGCGTGATCAACGCACCAAATATCGACTTTGGACGCCGCGAGGAGCACTTGCCGTTTTTGTCGCTGGCTGAGAAGCTCGGCAGCCTCCAGGCGCAGCTCCTCGACGACAGCCGCCTGACGCGCGTGCTCGTGATCTCCGAGGGCCGCCGCTTGACGTCGGAGGAACTCTCTGGCCAGCTCGTGAGCGGCGTGATGAAGGGGCTGCTGTCGCACATGCTGGAGGAAGAGGTCACGTTCTCGAATGCCAAGCAGCTCTCGGATGTCATGGGCATCCAGTGTGTCGAGCACAAGCACGAAGAAGTGAGTGGCACGAGCTACTCGAACTTGCTGTCCGTGGTGTTTGAGAAGGAGAACGGCACGTCCACCAAGATCACGGGGACCGTGTTCGGCAAGAGCCAGCTGCGTCTCGTGGGCTTTAACGACCTCACGATGGACGCAATTCCCAGCGGTTCGATGCTCATGTTCCACAACAACGATGAGCCAGGCGTGCTCTGCTCCGTGACGTCCGTGCTCGCCAGCAACCAGATCAACATTGGCTGCTTCGGGTTGGCTCGCGAGTCCACGGGTGGCTCGGCTGTCGGTGTGCTCAACGTCGACGACCCGATCCCAGACCACGTTGTTGATGAGCTGGAAGCGCTGGGTAAGGTCACGAACATCCGCCGCATCAACTTGTTGGAGCTGAACGCGGCGCCTGGCGGTCGGTGGGAGAGCTTCCTCAAGTCCAAGCTTGACGCAGCCAATAGCCCAGTGGATGAAGCGACGCAGAACGAAGGCGATGCGAAGATCGTCGTCCACCACAAGAAGCCGGAGCTGAAGCCTGGCTCGGCCAACTTTGGCTCGGGTCCGTGCAAGAAGCGTCCGGGCTACTCGCTGTCCAAGATCTCGGACATCTGCCTTGGTCGCAGCCACCGTTCTGTACTGGGCAAGGGTCTGCTGGAGGAGTCGATCATCCGCTCCAAGCGCGTGTTGGGCCTGCCAGACGACTACCACCTCGGTATCGTGCCTGCCTCGGACACGGGCGCGTTCGAGATGGCGATGTGGAGCATGCTGGGCGAGCGTCCCGTGGATATCTGCTTCTGGGAGACGTTCGGCCAGCAGTGGTTCAAGGACGCCACGACTGAGCTGTGTCTGGACAACGTGACGGAGATCAGCGCGCCGTTCGGGGAACTTCCCGACCTGTCCAAAACCAACCCGGACCACGACATTCTGTTCACGTGGAACGGCACGACCAGTGGCGTGCGCGTGCCGAACGCGGACTGGATCTCGGACGACCGCACTGGTCTTGTCTTTAATGACGCGACTTCCGCTGCGTTCGCCATGGACATCCCGTGGAAGAAGATCGACGTGTGCACGTTCAGCTGGCAGAAGGTGCTTGGTGGTGAAGGCGGCCACGGTGTGGTCATCCTCAGTCCTCGTGCCGTCGAGCGTCTCGAGTCGTTCGTGCCGAAGAACCGTCCGATCCCCAAGATCTTCCGCATGACAAACGCCAAGACGGGCAAGCTCATGAAGGGCATTTTCGAAGGCAGCACGATCAACACGCCGTCGATGCTCTGCGTGGAGGACTACCTAGATGCACTGCGTTGGGCCGAGAGCGTTGGTGGTCTGCAGGGTCTGATGGACATCTCGCAGCGTAACCTGAAGGTGGTCGAGGACTTTGTGGCCGACAACTCGCGCTGGATCAAGTTCCTCGCGGCCTCGAAGGAGGTTCGCTCCAACACGTCGGTGTGTCTGCAGTTCCAGGACCTGACCAAGGACGAAGTGAAGCAGCTCACCAAGCTGCTGGAGCGCGAGCAGGTCGCGTACGATATCAACTCGTACCGCGACGCGCCGCCGGGCATCCGCATTTGGTGTGGTGCCACCGTCGAGACCAAGGATCTTGAGGCATTGATGCCGTGGATCAAGTGGGCGTACCTAGAGGTCAAGGCCGCGTCGAAGGCTGCGGCTGCCGCCACTGCGGAAGGCAACTAGAGGCTAGAGGGTTCTAGTGAAGTACATAGGAAATAAATGACCAGAGCTGTACGCTGTTGCCTTTCTCGGTCTCGTTAGACGCACATCACTGCCCGTCTAAACAGACCCCAGAATCGACAGTCAACGGTGGTTCCCTTAACAAAGACATTTCTCCACACGTCCTCCTGTAATCTTCGTGGATCTCACAAATTGCGATTTTCGCGTCTAAGCGAACAAGTTTGACAGCCTAAAACACGTTGAAATCGTCTAGTTTGTACAGCAGAAAACGACAGGGTATTAAAATCGACAAGTAAAAATGATAAGTCAACGGACTAAACGAAACGTGGAAGAAACAAACAGCGAGGACTGTTCCGCAGCCGTTGGACTCCGTGGAGCAGTTTTCTGGATCACGCCTGCTCTACAGATTCGGTCTAATTCCGTGGAGTCACCTCCTCGTCCAGGCAGAGAATTAAATCGACCTAGTGAGCTCCTCGATGGAGGGGCGGGATGCGCCGACGCGCCACGGGGATGCGTCTGGCGAAGCAGCGAGACGTCCAGACTCCTCAGGCACGGGCTCATGCTGGCATCCGTGTCCACGCGATTCCCGGGTGACGCTCGACGCGCTGTCGTGGCCCCTAGAACATTCGAGTCAAACTAGTCGAATTGACGAATACGACGACCGGCCTGCGGAAGACAGTCGCGCTCTTGGGAGTCGTAGCTCCAACCGAAGACACCACCCGTATCAGAATGCAGCCCAGATGCGGATGGCGGAGGTTGGGTATGAGCAGAGACAGCGAGACGACGGGATGCAGAGGCGAAGTTCGGTGGGGAGCAAGCCCATCCGCAGCCAGAGTTCGCAGAATCCTCCTCCTCGCACGAAGCCACCCGCTTTCGTGAATCGAGCCAAGTGTGTTTCTGCCCTCGCGCAGATTCTGTCGGGTGGGGGCGACGCGATCCAATTGCACCAGTCGCAGGAGAAGAAGCAGTCCGCTGTGACCGAGCGTGGGAGGCGTGACGGAGTGCCCGACACGGTCAGTTCGTGGCGTGTTTAACCACTTTCATTTGGCGTGTCTGACGTTTTGCTTGGTGATACTTCTATTCCAACCAGCGGGAGGCAACTAGTTCCCCACAAGACAAGAAAAGCGAAGCGAGCAAAGAGAGTTGCCGCGTTGGCTGGTGCACGCAGCCGCCCAAGCGATACGGCCTCTGCTGGACTCACGGAGGAGGTACGGCCGGGTCTCCCAACACGCAACGACTCTCCGCCACACTATAACTCTCTGCTTGAATGGATAGCGAAGAAGTGCTACCGAACAGGCTGCCAGCGAGACGCCATACGCGGTGAATGCTGCGAACTCCACAATAGCTCCCCGATCCCGGGCTCTTCAACTTGAAGCTAGTCTATATGTGTAATTTTAAAACTATCCGGGCTAGTTTTTGAGTCTATTCAGAGTTAACCTACGGGAGAGAGCGGAAACTCGTTCCCACGTCCTAGTTAACCTGTCATGCGCCAACCACCAAACGGCAACTTGCCACACAACATCAGTGCATCAATATGCGTCGGTCTCCGGGCGGGCGCGGTGGCCCTGCGCGGCCCCGCCACGGCCACGGTGCGCCAGCACCTCCCCCTCAACACGCAGCATACACCCCTCCACCTCATCCGCACTTCGCTACTCCTCCAGTGCCGCACCACGGCCACGGCTTCGGTCACCATCCGCCGCCTCCGCACATGCCGCTGCCGCCGTCCGCAGGCGTCGCGCGTGGGACCAACACAGCGGCGCTGGAGCGCGATGTCGTGGCGTTCGTCAACAGCATGCGCGCCAGCCGCTCCGACGCGCAGGCGCCGCCCAACGCGCTCAATATGCGCGAGCTGCTGCAGGCCATTTGCGCTCAATTCGGTACGTGGCTATCTCTGCTTGATGTTGCTGCTGATTTGATTGATGAACGTGAAGACTGATTGATGTATATTGATATTTCATAGGTGTAGCTACGTACGAGGAGCTCTTCGGCGCGCAGCCGTGGCAGCTACCCGCTCTGCGTCAAGTGCAGATCCAGCACGAGCGCGTGTGGAGCTTCGTGACCTGCTACATGCACGCGCGTCGCATCAACACGATGTACGAGTGCCACGCGGCCTTTCTCCAGAGCGAAGGCATCCAGCACTTCAGCGAATTGGGCATCGGCAACTCGTTCCTGCACACGGACGCCGTGCAGTCGCTGTACCACGCGCCGGCGTCCATCTACCGGCTCACGACGCACGACGTGCTCAAGGCGTTTCGCCAGTTCGAGACCATGCTGGGCCACGACGCATTCGCGTCCACGCCTCAGCAGCAGTACCAGCAGCACCGTCCGCCGCAGCGGATCGACCGCGACCAGTTCAAGCAGTTCATCTCGCAGCAACGCCGCCAGCCGAGTGCCGAGGCCATGGGGCTGCACATTGATGCTGATGGGTTTGGCCCATATATCGCGATGCTGCGCCGTATCTCCAAGAAAGAACAGCGTGAAATCCACGACCTGCAAGAGGAGTTCAACAAGGGCATCGCGGATCGTGTGTTTGAGCTGTCCAAAGAGAAGTTCTCGGCCGAAAACCGACAGCAAGCGCTCGCGGATCTCATGCAGCGCACCAACGAAGAGCGCGCAGTGGAGGCAGCGCGTGCTGGTGGATCATCGAGTGAAGGCGGCCATCGCGGTGGTGCGTCCAAGAAGGCAGCCACGACGCTGTCGTCACTGTCGCTGGAGATCCTCAACCGCGTCACGGACGTGGACGTGTACTTGGACAACGTCCTCCGTCGCAAGTCCGCCGACGAGCGGTTCAAGCCGCGTCTGCAGGCGCATGCCATCGCAGACACGGATCAGAAGATCCGTACGCAGCTCACCCAGTTCCTGCTGGCTTCCCAGAAGAGCCGCCACCATGCTCGTGTCAAGGTCGTGACGTGGGTTCTGTGTGGTGTCCTTGCGAAGATTCACACGCTGCTGCAGCTCGATGACAAGCTTCCGGAGGCAGGACCTTCAAAGGAGCTAACGGCTCAGGCAGGCTCAGCGAAGAAGCGAGGCAGAGATGACGAGGAAGCGGATGAAGAAGAAGAGTGCGATTGTTGCTGTGTGGGCGAAGACACGTGTCGATGCCGGTGCCAGTGCGAGTGCCATCAAGACGAGAGTGACGACGAAAGTGTCGCTGCCAAGCCCGCTACCGCTGGTCAAGATGATTCAAAGACTCCTACTCAGCAGCCACTGTCGCCCGCGAAACGGAAACGCAGCCGATCGCGCAGCGACAGTGTTGTCGCGCTGGCGTCGTCAGAAGACGTGCTGAGTGCACTGGAAGGCTTCCTGACTGGGCAAATGACTTCAATGGACAGCCCAATCGAGTCCTCAGAGGCAGCCATGAAGCTTCTGGCTCGCACAGACGAACACCTGCGAAGCAAATTTGGTGAAAGTGTGCTCGGAAGCTTCTCGCTCGTGCAGGAACTGGTCAAGAGTATCGAAGTCGAGACCATCGAAGACGAAGGAGGTGCGAGCGAGCGTGCATTGCGTCAAGTTGCAGAGGCCATTCGCCGTGGGGATGGAGCTGCTGGTAGTTACCACTCGAGCTCATCGCTGTCCGAGGAAGAAGCGCGCGCGTTTATCGCCGCTTGTGTCGCGGCCGTGCAAACGCAAGCTACAGACTCCGAGTCGCAGAGCGTGGTCCGTCTTGCGATCCTGCAGCACGCTTGTGTGCACTTTGGTGTGGACAGCTCCAACACTCGCACACGTGAGTGGTTAACCAGTCTGATTGAGGAGATGACGACGAAGATCGGTGACAGCGTGATTGTTCAACGTCGAGATGAAGGCTCCATCGTTCACTTTGCTGAGGCGTTGAAGCTGCCACGTACTGTCGATTCGCTGCTTCGAAAGGACGCGACGATGTCGACTGAGCTATCGCTTCTGGAAGACAGCTCCGCACGAGAGCAGGTAATCGCCACCAAGACGGAGGAAGCGCTAGTCACACTGGCGCGCTGCCCATTCCTCGTGGATGTGGCTGAGTGGACCCACTGGCGCGCTCACTTCGAGCCCTTTTGCGGCTCGTTGCTTCCGTTTCTTCGATCGCACGAAATGATTCGAGGCACTCGCCACGATGATCGTGCCGGTACCCAATCAGAGTTTGTGTGTTGCACTAACAGCCAAGTCGTGCGGATCCGAAGTAGTGACGAGGCTTCGGCGTCCGCGCTGGATGCAGTGGGGCTCTCTGCTGAGCAGGTCGCCTTGGAACTAGTGTCTCTGTTTGTACAGCATCGTGGATCAATGGACGACTTCCCACGCGCACTCGTGCTCATGCATCTCCGCACGATGATGAAGAATATCTCCAGCAGCCACGCCGATTCCGACAGCTCCAGTATCACGGGTGAGGCAGCCGTGGCTCGGTTTGTACTTGACGCGCTGCTTTTCGTGCCGCTCGATTTCGCGGCGTTTGTTCTTGAACTGCTGGAAGAAGCCGCGCTACCAGTCGCGCTGGAGGGTCACGTGGTGAAAAGCTGTCGCACTCGCTTTGAGCGTCGCCGACTCCAGCTTATCGGTGCATCAGTGAGCTCGAAGAGCAAGTGGATGGAAGCATTGGAAGATACGCGAGACTATCAGTCAACGACTAGGGCTCAGAAGTCGATGCGCGTGCTCAGCATCGCTCCTACCAGCGAGAAGCCGGATGGGGAGTCTGCGCGAACAGGAACACCAGGCACAGCTATCGCGTCGAGTCGCATTCAAGAACAGGTCTCCTCGGGCGTGGCAGAGACGCAAATCGTGAGTTTGGATTCCAGTGCGTGTGAGTCGTTCATCTCCACGCTGCGTCGCGATCAGTTCGGAATCGGCCTTGAGATCGCGGATGCCGCCACGCGGGCAGTTCTGCAAGCCCAGCATCGACGTCTTGAGCGTGCGCTGAAGCGACTGAGTGACGAGTTGTACAGTGAGAAGACCCACTTCGTGCTCGAGTTGCTGCAGAACGCCGACGACAATAAGTACTGCCCCGGCGTCGTGCCGCGTGGCGAGTTTATTCTAACGCGTAGTGGCGAGGTCGTGTTCATCAACAACGAGAACGGCTTCAGCCAAGCAAACATCCAAGCGATCTGTGACGTCGGCGCCTCCACGAAAGAGCATGAGCAACAAGAGCAGCCCGACAACAAGAAGCATAGCATCGGCAAGAAGGGTATCGGCTTCAAGAGTGTGTTCAAGATCTCCAACTCGCCCGAAGTACACTCCAACGGCTTCCACATCCAGTTCCGAGCCAACCAGGACGAGCAGCGCGGCCGCAGCGGGCTGGGATACATCCTGCCGCACTGGATCGATGACCGCGCGCGATGGAAGCTTTCGAACGGAACGACGTTTGTGCTGCCGATGAACGAGCACAGTAAGCAACGCCAGAGCGAAATCTCGAACTCTCTGCTTGCGTTTGAGCCGTCCGTGCTGCTCTTCCTCCAGAAAATCCGCGAGTTGCGCCTCACGAACCAAGTCACAGGCGACCAAATGTCGTTTGAGAAGCAGGAGCAGACTGTTGCGGTGGTCGAGGACCCAGACAATGCCGAATCGACGACCACGATCAGTGTGGCGACGCTGCAGGCTCACCACGACGAGAGCGACGGCGTCAGCGTCTCCTCCACGCAGCGATGGTTTATCGTGCGTCGACAGCTCGCCGTACCTGCAGCGTTTGCGAACCGTGGGCAGTCCACAGAGATCGCGATCGCTATCCCTGAACAGCCAGCGAACGAAGATGGAAATGAAGAAGAAGACGATGCATCGAATCGCCGTCCGCCTCTGCAGCCGGTATTCTGCTACTTACCACTGCGTTCGTACGGCTTCCGGTTCATCATCCAGGGCGACTTTGAAGTCCCCAGCTCGCGTGAAGCTATCTCGAACGGCAGTGACTGGAACCAGTGGCTCGTCGCACAATACCCAGCGCTGCTGCCAGCGTTGGTCGACTATTTCAACCGCGAGAAGCTGTCGCTGCGTCACTTGCTGCGTGTGCTACCGCTCGACAGCGATATCCAGGCGCCATTCCGCTCGATTGTGGGCGAGATCAGCCGCGAGATTCGCCAACTACCGTGCTTCCCGAGTGCTAAGCGTGGAGACCAGCACTTCACGACCAACGAGCTTCTGGATACGAGCGAGTTTGTCGGCGGGGACGACGATGAAGATATCGGCTTCCTCATGGACGACAGCGATGACTCGCTTTTACGCATTGCACTAAACAAACGCATGCTTGACGTGGGCTTGGCTCGAGCGATGCCAGCATTACTGAAGGCTCAGCTGCGCATTGAAAGGCTACGAGCGTCTCACATATTGAGACTGCTCAGCCACGTCTGCTCTTCATCGGCCCACCTCCACGATGCGATGTTGGTGCTGAAGTTGCTCAATGTACTCGTCAAACTGTGGCGCCATGACCGCCACCGAGTGCTGCTGCTCCAGGAGCTGCGCCGAATCAAGTGTTTCCCAGTTGTCAAGAGCACACAAAGCCAAGTCGAGTGGACGTCGCTGGCGGAGGTGAAGGGTGCGCTGTTCATTCGCTCTCTCCACGGATCATCAGGCAAATCGAAACACGCAGAGCTGCTCGTGGACGATGAATTGAGTCTGCTGAGAGAAGACTTCACCACGATGCTGGAAGACACGTTCAGCGAGACGCGGCGCTTCCTGATCGAGCAGCTTGGCGTGAAGGAACTGGAAGACCACGACTTGATCACGCACCACATCTTGCTGGCCTTGGCCACGATGGATGCAAGTCACGAAGCCAAGTGGCGTGAGCACGTGCAATTCCTCGCGGTGCACCTAGCGAATGGTTGTACGAGTGGCAACTCCACGTGTCCACTCAAGTCTGCTATTCGGAACGCGATGCAAGCGAGAACGTGGAAGGGCCGCATGGTAGGTCTCAGCCAGGAGAAGGAGTTGTTCGTAGTCGTGCCTGCCGTAGCCAAGCGTCTGGACGCATGCAGCAAGTGGCTGAGAGGACGCGTCGGTCAAGCGGCCTGCGATTTTGACGTCGTGGCTCTCGAGTCTTTCAATCCGGCAGTCGACAACAATGCACACACAGCATTGTGGGTCGACACGTGCAACTTACCGCAGCTCTTCGACGGTGGCGATCCGCGATCCCACGCAGCCCTCGGCCAAATCGTGCAATGGATTCAAGACGAGCGCGATATTTCACTGAAGCGCGTGGTTTCTGCTGAGCTCGCACGCTTCGTGGACGCGACGTGGCCTTCGACGACCGTCTCAACTACAGGCGCGTGGTGGAAGCAGGCGAGTTGGCTGGAAGGGTCCGACGCCAAATTCTACCGACCCAGTGAGTTGTGGGTGCCGTCTGCTGCGGTAGTGTCGCTGCTTGCCAGTTCGATGGTGCCTGTTACGAAGATCGCGTTCGAATCGTCGGTGTTACGAAGCGACTGGCAGCTCAAGACGTCACCCACCACTAGCGACGTACTTCACGTGTTGGAACGCATGAGTCTGAAGGGAGTGGCAGAAGGCACAACTGTGGAGCAAATGACGAGATTGTACTCGTTCCTGCTGGAGCAGAGCCGTCTCGACAACGCACCAACCTCGGCCGCCACTATTCGCAAGGCGTTCGCAACCAAGCCGCTTCTCTTCGTGCCTGTTATGAGTGACGAAGACTCCGGACGATTCGTGAGTGTTGAGAACGCGGTCTGGTCGAGTGGCGGCTCCATTGCGTCGCTGGCTGCCGTGACACTCGAAGATGTCTACCACAAGTCGTTGCGCGCGTTCTTCGTCGGCGTCTGCGGTGTCGAGCGAAAGCCAACAATGGAGCAGCTCCAGCAGGCGCTCAAGAGTCAGCTCACGAAGAAGCAGGCGCTGAGCAAGCGCGAGTGGACGCACAGCGTCGTGCCGGTGCTGCGTCTGCTGGCCAAGTCTCTACAGAAGGGAAAGCTGTCGAATAAAGAGACCAAGGAGCTGAAGAAGACCCTGCGATCACTGGCTTGGATCCCAGTCGCGCCCTCTTCAGCTGAAGAGAGCAAGCCATCGTTTGAGCTCGCAGCCCCCAAGAAGACCAAAGTGGTGTTCCCTGAGAGCAGCGACGACCGTGAGATCCAGCGTCTGTGGCTCTCGCTGGCCAGCGATCGCAGCGAGAAGGAAGATGAAGCGACGAGATGCCAGTTTGTTTCTGTCGAGGATGACGACGTGCTCACAGATCTCGTTCCACTCCTGCAGATGGCGGGCGTTGGTTCGGTTGGTGAAAACCTGGTGAGCCAGCCTGCGGATTGGTGCACGTGGCTAGCCGGAGTTGGAGCCGCAGCACAGCAGGGTCAGGCTGATGTTAAGACCCGCCGACGCTCGCAGAAGAAGTACGAGAAGCTGCTGAAGCGTGTGCTGTCTGTTTGGGCAGCAGCTCGTAGCAGCGAGGACCAGTCTGTATTGGGCTCGGCCGAGTTTGCGTCGGCTCTATCGACTGCACCGCTGTTCCCAAGTTACCAGAGCCCTCACCTCCAGCGGGGTGCCGATCTGTTCCTAAACGACCAGAGCGAGTGGAGCCACGCGCAGTTTGTAGCGGGCTCATCTACGCTGCAAGTGCTGAGCCTTTTCGCGTGGGACTTCTTCGTGGACAGTGACGACGACGCCTCCAGTGTCCAGAAACTGCTGGGTGAAGTCGCTCAAGTCCGGTCTTTGCAGTCACATCTCCAGCGAGAAGTCGTCGTGCTCGGCCCACAGAGCGACACCATCGACGATGCCCTCCTTGGCCCCTTCCGCCTCGCGCTTGGAGTCGCTCAGCGCGTCGTCTTCGCGCAGCATCCAGCCAGCTACGAGCGACTCGACCACGCTGAGATCCAGCAGCTTCTGCCAACCATCAAGATCGTCGAAGTCGCCGGCGACGCGCGTGCTCTGCAGCTGCTGCTCCGCGTGGCGACCACCGACTTCACGCAGCGCCAAATTGTGCCTTGCTACTTGGACAAACACAC
Source organism: Pythium brachiatum (assembly GCA_023337615.1). Lineage (NCBI taxonomy): Eukaryota > Oomycota > Peronosporomycetes > Pythiales > Pythiaceae > Pythium > Pythium brachiatum. Next base: position 20,528 of record JAADXI010000085.1, on the reverse strand, counting down.
CAAGCAGCTTTTCATGGTGCGGAGCAGCGGCGAGCCTCTCGCGCTCTTTGACGCGCTACAAGAAGTCAGTCGCCAGTGTTTCGGCGCCAAGATCGCGACCAGCGTTGCCAATGTGCTGTACTTGGCGTCCATGCAGCCGAATGCAGAGACGCTGGAGAGTTGGCTCGTGGACACGCAGCGTGTGCCTCCACTCGACGCGCGCGCGGGCCAAACGCTTTGGGTTGCTGACACCCGCGACGGTCTTGAGACCAAGTCACGCGCCAAACGTTCGCGTGCCTCCGATAGCGACAATACAGTCGAAGGGGTCACGCACGAGGCTGATGCTTTGGAGGACGGCGAGCTCGAGGACGGCGAGAGTATCGACGCTGGTGCCAAGCGAGCCAAGGTGAGCCACGCGTGGGACCCCAGCCAGGCGTCTGCAGGATGGGCTGGCCCAGGCCCAGGCCACCACCACGGATCCGATAGTACTGCAGCCGGCGGCTTCTTCCCGTCGGCGTACGGCTCCTCAGCAGCCTACCCGCCTCCGCCACGCGGCCAGTACGCGCCTCCTGCTTCCACCAGCTACGGTGCGAGTTCGCTGCAGTCTCTGTCGTTCGCGGGGGCTCCTGGTGCGAGCACCAACACGCTGAGCGACGAAGAGAAGCTCGCGATCGGACGCTGGGGCGAGGAGTACGTGTACCAGCAGCTCAAGAAGAGCTACGCCGACCGGCCCGAGGTGCACGTGGACTGGGTGAACGGCAAGGAGGAGTCCGGGCTGCCGTACGACATCGTGGTGAAGACAGGCAGCAGCCAGGACGTCGAGTACGTGGAGGTCAAGGCCACCAAGACCATGGAGAAGGGCGTGTTCGAGATCTCGATGAACGAGCTGGACCAGGCGGCTATGCACGGCTCACGCTACAGCATCTACCGCGTGTTCAACGCCGGAAACGCCGCGCTGTGCCGCGTCGTGCGCATGAAGAACCCCATCTCGCTCGTGCGCCAGAAGAAGATCTCGCTCGTGCTGCTCATGCAGTAGGCCTTTCATCCGTATCGTAAATAGACATCGCCATATATAACTATACATAAAATAACGTATATATACATGTATAGATTGCAATATAGCTTATATGGACCTGGGTTGGGAACAACGGGCGCTGTTCATGGGAAGCTTCCGTTTGGATCGGCAAGCACCAAGAAGAAAGAAGCAGCTAACGTTAGAAGAAGATGGCAGCGTCGTGGGGCCCGCTGCAGCCGCTGGGCGAGTTACTGGCGAAGGAGGAGCAAGTGGTGGAGGGCGAGAAGGACCGCAAGCAGAGCGACGCCGCGCTGGCCAAGCTGCTGCACGGTGAGGAGCTCAGCGGCGCGCTGCAGGCCGCGTCGCTCGAGCAGCTGGATGTGGCGCTGGCGCACGATGCGCTGGCCGTGGAGCGCAAGCCGCTGAGCTTCCTCACGCTGCTGTGAGTCGTCTGCTGTTGCCATGGATCTCTCGATGACTGGGGATCTGTACTGATAATGTGTGTGTCTTCTGTAGGTCGACCAAGGCGAGCAAGCTGGAGGCGTCGCAGAGCCGCATGAACGCCGCAGCGAAGCGCACGGCGTCGGCGCGGCTCGTCACGCAGCTCTCGCAGCTGCTGTACCAGCTGCCGGTGTCCATCGCCGCGAAAGAGATGAAGCGCGGTGCGTTGGAGTCTGGAGAGTGTCGTCCTTTCCCATCAGATCGATCTCTAACGCCGTTATTGTTGGGAGTGTAGTGAGCCAGCTTGCCGCCCAGTACGTGGCGCTGGCGGTGGAGTTGCGCCAGGCGATCAAGGCGGTGTTCCCGCTCAAGTCGTTCCTGCGTCGCTTCCACTCGCACGGCAACGCCGTGGTCACGGGCGTCCACGCGTCGTTCTTTTATTTATGTCTGCAGGCCAAGTGCTACTCGGCCTCGTCCGACATTCTCCGCCAGTACGTGGGACTGCCTCACCACCCCTGTCTATGGGTCACTCACTGATCTGGTTGTTTGCAATGTAGGCCGCTGTTTGAAGTGCACCCGCAGCTCACCGGTGTGGACTTTCTCGGCTACGCGTACTACGGCGGCGTGCTGCTGGTGGGCCAGAAGAAGTTCCAGGAGGCGATCGAGTTCTTCCTCTCGGCCGTGACGGCGCCGGCACTCGCGCTGAGTGCGTTCGTGGTGGAGGCCTACAAGAAGCTCGTGCTGTCGTCGCTGATCCTGCACGGCCAGGCGCCAACGCTGCCCAAGTACACGCCATTCGCGGTCTCGCGCCACTTGGAGGCCCACTGCAGTGCCTACAACGAGCTCAGCCGCGCGTTCACCATCGAGCGCGACGTGGAGAAGCTGGCGCTCGTGGCGCAGACCCACGCGGCGCTGTTTGTCAAGGACGGTAACTTCGGTCTCGTCAAGCAGGTGATCGAGGCGCTCAAGCATCGCAAGTTACTGCAACTTCCGCAGACGTACGTGACGATCGCACTTTGTGAAGTGGCCAAGGCTGCTGGCATGGACGCGGGCAATGATGTGGCCGTGGAGAAGTTGCTGCTGCAGCTGATTGCGAGCGGCGAGATGGCGGCTGTGGTGGACCAGCAGAAGCGCATTGTCAAGTTCGTGCTGGACGCTGAGGACGAAAAGGAGGACCAGGAGCTGGAGCAGATGCGCGTGATGGAGAAGCTCCAGGGCGAGATGGAGAAGGTGCTGTTTGTGTCGGCGCAGCTCCGCGCCATGGACACGGACATCGTGACCAGCGCCAAGTTCCAGCACCGCGCGCAGAAGGAGAAGGACCGGCGTTCGCGTGGCGCGCAGAGCGGTGGCGACGACCGAGGCCTCATGGGCCCGCCAGGCTTCGAGGCCATGGAGTAGCATGGAGGAAGTGTAGCCATGTTGCGCGGATTCGTCTCAGCTAAGTAAACTGCGTGGTTAACCAGTTAACCCACGTCGGCAAAACTCAAGAATCATCCGGTGATTTGAAAAATCAGGAACCATAACGAGCCAATCAGCATCCGTCACTCGCGGTCTTTTGATCCACGTCATCAGTTCCCGTGTGGGTTGTCATTGCTATATTATAGGATGGTAGAGGTTTTGCATTCGGTATGAGAGGCTTTTCCAGAATGAGTTGGCTTGATTGCCTGTGGTGACCCGACGTGGAGACCTCGTGTGGTGAGGAGGGGAGCTTTTGATCCACCAGCTTAGGGATCCCCATTCGCGGATCTACTCACCAACTACAATGGTCGCCCCCGCCGCCGCCCCGCTGCTCCAGATTCTCGCACCGCTGCAGGCCGCTGTCGCCTCGGCTCCGCCGACGCTGCAGGTGCTGATCGCGCTCGGCGGTCTGATTGTCGCGCGCCTGGCGCTGCAAACCATCGGCGCGCTCTACTCGTTCTTCCTGCGTCCGACCAAGTCGGTCAAGAAATTCGGCGCCTGGGGCATCGTCACGGGCGCCACGGACGGCATCGGCAAGGCGCTGGCCATGGAGCTGGCGCGCAAGGGCCAGAACGTGGTGCTCATGTCGCGCACGCAGAAGCGTCTCGAGGAGGTGCGTGGCGAGATCCTCGCCAAGTACCCCAAGGTCGAGGTCAAGGTGCTGTCTGTGGACTTCAACAAGATCGAGGAGGCGTCTGTGCGCAAGTCGATTGAGAGTGTGATCGCTGAGGTCCAGGACGTCGGTGTGCTCTTCAACAACGTCGGCGTGTCGTACGACTACCCTGAGTACTTTGCCGAGCTCCCGGATGAGCGCGTGCAGAGCCTCATCACGCTCAACATCACGGCCTCGACCATCATGACCAAGCTCGTGCTGCCAGGTATGGCCCAGCGCAAGCGCGGTGCGATCGTGAACGTGAGCTCGGGCTCGGCGCGCGTGAACGTGCCGCTGCTCGCCGAGTACTCGGCCAGCAAGCGCTACATCGAGCAGTTCTCGCTCTGCCTCGCGGACGAGTACAAGAGCAAGAACGTGCACATCCAGTGTCACACGCCCATGTTCGTGTCCACCAAGCTCGCCAAGATCCGCCACGCCAGCTTCCTTGTGCCGTCGCCCACCACGTACGCGCGCGCGTCGGTCGCCAAGCTCGGCCACGAGACGCTGGTGTCGCCGTACTGGCCGCACGCGCTGCAGATCTGGATCTACGAGTCGCTGCCGCACTCGCTCTTCGGTAAGGTCGCCATGGCGCAGCACCTCAGTCTGCGCAAGCGCGCGCTCAAGAAGCAGGCCGACAAGAAGTCCCAGTAAGCCAGGATATGCACGTCAAATTGCAATATATTGTGATACATTACATTGGTGTGATGCATGAATTCTCTTGTTTCAGTGGATTCGACAAGATACGGAAACCCTCGTAAATAACGCCGGACTGAAGCAAATTGTTGCGGTCGAAGATGGGGGGGAAGAAAACGGACGCAAATTTTGAGAGAAAGAAACCCAACAAAAATTGGTGACCGTGTGGACATCATCTTCTCTCGTTTTCTCTTCAATTTGGACGGCGCACGCAGATCGTTGAAGTTGCTTCAGTTGGATCTGTTGATTCGTTTGAGCATCAATCCAAGTTGTCCCGGCCAACAGAACTGAAAATTGGCGGCAACGGCAACACCGCAACGCTTTTCCGTGGCGGCCACCAGTTGGCTTTTCGCAACGATCCGTTGCGAAGGGATCTTCAGATCCTTGCCTTGGTGGGAAGGTTTGGTTGCCTGCACTTGAACCACCGCACCCGACCAGACTGGCCACCACGTGTGAGCTGCCATGCGCCCATTACTCTCGTGATTTGATACCCAGACTGAGAAGAAAAAACCATCTCACGGTGGCTGAAACAGAAATGATGGATCTCATAAATGGCATGAAGATGCATGGAGTAATTGCTGCGAACAGTCGCGCGGTCTTCTCGCGGCGTGCAAGGAATCCGTCGATCGATCTCCACGAAGGTTCGCATAATGGCGGAGTCCAGTGTTGAGTGGCGTGCGTCGCTGTGGCAAGAGCTCGCGTCCCACGCACCCATGGCGACCATGATGACGGTCATCATGACCAGGATACTACGGAAGAGTTCGGAGTGCGTGGTCACCACGGTGGTGGATCGATCGAATGAGACTCACCGCGAGTCGTCTGCGCCATTCGCTTCTGGCCATCTCCACGTCAACAGCGACACGACGGAGACGGTTTCGTGATGCGAATGCGCATTCTGCACGCGCAAAGCATCATCCATGTTCACCTCTGCGCCAATAATTGCCGCAGATCCTGCAATGAAGGCACCAGTTGTGCAGATTTAAAACTGCGAGGGCTGCCTTGTGCTTTGTACATGGCAGGTGAAGCACTCAGCCGCAGTGCCGACGTGATGCCGTTGGCATGATGCTGCTGCTCGGCATATATGACATCCTCCCCAGTATCAACAGTACCGGTACTGTAGAGTAAACCCAATTTTTGCTGGGCGAGGGCGCCGCTGATTATTGGGAGGAAATCCAAAACGCCTGCGCGAGCCCCCCCCCCTCTATTTTTTTGTTGGCGTTTTTTTTCAAATCGTCAGCTGCGTGGGGCTTCTCACCAATGGGATTATTGGTCGCGGCAGTATGAGCCGCCAATTTTGTCGGATGAGAACTGCTCGAATCGTCAAACAAGCGAACGCGAGCCACAAATACCCATGCCCAGCTCTCTGCTGCCGTGTGTGGAGTTCGACCACTGCGAAAAAGAACTGCATGGAGGGCAGAGCGCCGGTCCGGAAGGCGGAATGGCGCGAGTGTCCAGCTGGCCAGTTTTCACCCAAGTCTGGGAATTGGGAGGAAGATTTTTAGGAGTAGGTGGCTGTTTAGCTAAAACTGCGTTTATCTCCAGCTGCCAATGGTGGCTATTTTGGGTCCATTTCCCTCTGATGATCCAGGTGGCGAGTACGTATCCAGATAAACCTCTTGGTTTTCGTATAAAGAGTGTTGGTGTCTGGGTTGGCATACAGTGTTTCTATGTCAAAAACCTCTGAAAATGAAAGAAACATTGAATGTTCAAGGTGTGTGCGACAAGATGTCATCTGCAGTATTTTTGCGCTTGGCTTCGGTGGGCGGCTTGGAGGAGAAAAAGGCCACCCATTCTGGCGTGGAACTGGCCGGAAATTGACGTTTTTGATCTGAAGGACGCGACGCAGTCGCATTTATCGACGCGATCTGTGCCTTTGCTCACGTTTAGACGCATATCCAAACGCCACCCGACACCCAGCCAACATCCGATCCGCCGTCTATCCCTCCAGGCTCCGCGCGGCTGGAACAGCTTCCTGCCCTTCTCCCCGCAACTTGGTCCCCATTCCCGCTTTTTGTTCCGACCTCGCCATCATCACCATGGGCGTGGACGGCATCTCCCGGCCCTGCGCCGAGGCCGCACCGTTAGACGCCAGTAAGACCACCGCGTCCGCGTCCGCACCTGTTCCCGTTCCCGTTCCGCCACACGCCTCCACTTCCGCTCCCGTATCTGTTCCGACCGCCTCCTCTTCCTCCGTGGACAGCTCCTCTGTGGGGATCAACATGGAGGACGTCCTCCGCCGCCGCCGCACCTCCATCCCCCCGTCCTTCACCTACGGCTCCGACGGTCCGCTCCCCACGCCCTCCTCCGCTTCCTCCGAGCGCCGCTGGCGCAGCTTCGACTGCGCGGCCTCCTCCCCCGCGTCCTCTGTGGACGAGCTGCTCAGCACGCGCATCCGCCGCGAGCAGTCTCTCGTGGACGAGCACGCCGCGCGTCTGCGGCCGCGGAAGCGCAGCGCGCAACTGCTCCGTTCGCTGTTCAGCTTCACGTCCTCCGCCAGTCGCCAGGAGCAGGTCGCGCTGCGCCACATGCAGCTCGTCGCGCAGGTCGCCACGGGCTCCCGGTCACTGGTCGTGCTGCAGAACATGCGCGCGTTAGTCTTCACCATGGACGCTGAGGACGACGTCCCCTCCTCCGCCACTACAGCCATAACAACAACAGCGGACGCGGACGCGGACGCGGACGCGCCGCGCAGCTTCAGTGGAGACGCCACGCTGCAGCGCATGCTGGACGGCCTGGTGGACGCGGACCAGGTGCTGGCCGCCGACAGTCTCCACCACGTGTTGGAGCTGCAGACGCAGTTCTTCCACCAGGCGCTCACGCTCCACAGCGACCGCAAGCTCGCGGCGCTGCCCAGCGGCGGATCCACTCCGTGCCACACGCTGCAGGCGTTCCTGAGCGAGTTCGTGCGGCCCACGGACGGCAGGGGCCGCGTGCCGTGTCTGCTGGACGCGCCCACACCGGCATTAGTGCGGTTCGAAAAGCTGCTCACGCGCCTGAAGCTGCTCAAGCCGCCGCTCAAGCGCTCGCTGGACCAGCTCTGCCGCGACACCATGAGCTCGTTCACCACCAGCAACAACGTGAGTGTGTCTATTGACAACTCGAGCGCTGCGTGTATCTGGGACGCGCGCGACCCAAGAGACGTGATGCAGTCGCTGATCCAAGAGCTGGAAGACGCCGTGCTGGAGAGCGCGCACGTGCCCGAGAAGCAGCGCACGCTGCTGCGCACGTTCCTGGAGCAAATGGTGTTCACGCGGCTCGCGGCGGCGTGCTACCGCGCCAAGTCCGAAGAGCTGGACGACCTGAACGCCCAGTGGCGCGAGCAGATCGCCAAGTCCCGTGAGCTGCAGCTGGACGAGGTCGGGCTGCCTGTGGAGCTGCCGGACTGTCTCCTCCTGGAGACCAGCGAGCCGTTCGCCAAGTCCATTGAAGCCTTCAACCGCCTGCCGCACCTCGTGCCGTCGTGTGTCTTGGCCGCGTTCCTGAGTGCCGTGCGCGTGCTGTACAGTGAAGCCACAGCGCTGCTGGGACTCACGTGCCACTACATCTCGGCCGACGTGCTGCTGCCGCTGCTGGTGTTCGTGCTGAGCCGCACGGACCTGCCGCACTTGCACTCGCAGGTGTATCTGATGGAGCACTTTGGCATCGACGCGTCCCAGGAAGGCTCCGAGGCCGCGTACTATCTGGCGTGTCTGCAGGCGGCCATGGGCTACATCATGACGGAGGTGGGCAAGCCCGAGTAGACTGGACGTAGTGGGAGTGTTGAGTGTGAGTAGATGTACAAGATAGTAGTTAGTGTAGATTAGAAACCGGAGTAAGTACCATATACCCAAGCAAATGAATTGTACGACGTAGTACACAGCAACAAACGAGCCGTGGAGTGGATGCAATGGTGGTACAGTGTGGCATTAGACGCAGGTGGGTGTTCTGTATGTAGCTAAGTCGCTATCGACCGACAAGAGCGTGGGGCTACGCGACGGGATCCTAAGGCTGGACAATACAAGCAGCTGCAGCGTGCGTGGGGCTCTCCTTCCGCCGGGAGCAGCCGTAAATATGGGGAAAGCAAGCGTGGCTTCTCGTTCGAAAGCGACGGCCTCACGGCTTCGCAGCAGAGCTCCCAGGATCCTACTGCAGCGACTGGATCCAGTGCCGCACGTTCGCGACCGCGCTGTCCAGGTCTGTGTTGATGCAGTGATAGTTAATTAGTAAGTAGGTGAAGCAGAGTCTGTCAGCTTGGAGGAACGTACTGACGGCGCCACAGCGTTGCAGCCACGCCGACTCAAGCAGCGCGTCGGCCGTCGCGCGGTTGTGCGGCTCGCGCTGCAGACACTGATGCAAGAAGTCGCAGAACTCGGTGGAGAAGTACTGGTCCGAGAGCTTTGGCGGCGGCGACTCGCGCACGGCCTGGATCTGGTCGATGCAGGTCTTGTGCTTGGGGTACGGGTACACGCCCGTGGCCGCCTCCATGAGCACGAGCCCGAGGCTCCAAATGTCGGAGCTGTATTTGTAGTTCTGGTGCTCGATGCGCTCGGGCGACATGTACAGGAACGTGCCCACGAACGACTTGCACATGGCTGTATCAGCGGTGGGTTAGAGAATGATGGAGGGATACAGTGAGTGAATGAGAGACCCAGAAGCGACGCACCCATGGAGTTGCAGAGCTCCGAGGCGATGCCAAAGTCCGAGAGCTTGATCTGTCCGCGGTGGTTGACGAGGATGTTGGGCGGCTTGATGTCGCGGTGCACGCGCTTCTTGGTCTTGAGGTACGACAGCGCGTGGAGGATCTGGAACGCGATGTTGCCCAGCACTTTCTCGGGGATCGTCACGAGCTGGTTGATCACGTTCTCCAGCGAGCCGCCGTCCATGTACTCGAGCGCCAACACCACGGCCGTGTCGCGCAGGAACGCGCCGTAGAACGTCACCAGACACGGACACTACAGTCTATATATCAGTCAATGTGGAGGAGATAGTAGGGGGAGTGAGAACGCACGTTGGAGTCGAAGAGCGCCGAGATCTCGCGGATGATCTGCTCGCGCTTGGCCTTGTCGAACATGTCGATGAGCTTGAGCGCGAGCGGCGTGTTGGTGGGGCGGTGGCACGAGCGGATGACGGAGCCGCTGGCGCCGCGGCCGATCACGTCGCCGCCCCACTCGAGCTCCTCGGGCACGACGCTGAAGGCGCGGCCCGTGCCCTTCATGATCACGCCCGTGGGCGTGATGGCGTACTTGCCCTTGACGTAGGCGCCGGCGCCCGCCACGTACGAGTTCTTCAGGTCCATCTCCTACTCTCCTACTCTCCTAGTCTCTGTCTGTGGGTCTGTCGCGTGCTAGAGCGCCCGCCAGGCCAACGCGCAGTGCTGCATTAGCGTCGTAGCTTCCAACCGGCGGCCACGACGTTTCATGTGCCCATGTTCCCAACGGCAGCAATGCCAAAACGTGGTGAAGTGTGGACCCAAACATACCTTCTTTTGAAGAATGGGGAGCGTATCACGACGAGCTTTGGGTTGTCCGTTGGAAGTACCGTGGTGGTCAAAAATGGGTGATCTGTGATTTGTGGGGAGTTACTAGACAGTTCAGTAGACGAACAAGCGGCCACACCAACTTGGGCGCCCACCGGTCATAAATAAACACCACTCACTGGCCAAGTGGCCAAATGAGCAAGTGGCAGGAAGAATGGGATCGCGCACACGACGGAGAGCTCACCGGCGCGCGCCGTGGCGGATGCACAGCCCCTTGCGCACGGCGCCCTTGTTGCAGCCGTCCTCGCGGCAGCGGCGCCCGCCGCCATGGGACACGCACAGGTGGCCGCCCACCGCGCTCTTGCTGCAGGCCTCGACCTCGCAGCGGCGGCCACCACCGTGGGCGATGCAGCGGCCGCCCTTGAGCGCCGTCTTGTGGCACTCGTCCACGCTGCAGCGTTTGCCGCCGCCGTGGGCCGAGCACAAACCGCCCGACAGCGCCGACTTGGAGCAGTTGTCCAGCTTGCAGCGTTTGCCGCCGCCGTGCGCGATGCAGTAGCCACCCTCCTTGGCGCTCTTCATGCAGCCGTCGATGTAGCAGCGACGGCCGCCGCCGTGGGAGATACAGTAGCCGCCCGTCTTGGCGCACTTCTGGCACTCGACCACTTTGCACAGCCGACTGGGCTTGTGGAACTCGCAGAACGCGCCAAAGCCCGTGTACACGGCGCGCGCCGAGCGGTAGCAGTTGCGCTTGGAGCAGAGCGTGGAGCCGGCCAGGAACACGGTGTTGGACGTGTCCACCGTCGGCGTGGATGCGTCCGAGTCGGCGCTGTCGTCCTCCAGCTCGTCCTCCGGTTCTTCCTGGTCGTCCTGGTCATCCACCGCCGTGGGCTCGTCGTCCTCAGCGTTCACGATGAAGCTGAGCTTCATGACGTCGCGCTGCTGGAACGGACGGCGCGCGGGGCCGTCACTGAGGCTGTGGCTGCGCGGCAGGAAGTGCAGCAGACTGGAGGCGTGCACGCTCGTGGCCTTCATGCTGAGCAGTGAGAGCGAGATGGCGGCCGGGTCCACGAGCGGCGGCAGCTCCGCGAAGCGTGGAGGTAGCGGCTTGAGGGGTCCACCCATGGAGACTGTGGTGTAGTCTGGTAGCATTATGGGGGGGGGTACTGCGGTTAGACGGTAAGAAACGGGAAATGACAGCCGTCTAAACGGTCTAAAGGCCGGACGGTCTAAAGGCCGAACGGTCTAAAATGTGCTGGCGGGAAGAGAAAGGAGAGGTCCAGACTGGAAGTGGAGTGGATCCGCGGCCGTCTGATGTTACTCATTTCCAGACGAACGGCGTGACCAGAGCGTCCACTGCTGGTACTTTTTGTGCCGAATCCCTCGACATGCCAAATATCAGGGCGTGAACCCTCTCCAAGACGATTTAGTACTCGAAAGTGGACCGCAAGTAGTTAAGCAGGGTAATGACAGCAGCAGTCCTCTTTTATCCTTCCTGTGGACATGATACAAAACAAAATGACAGGGTATTGCTATTCAAGATCCTCAAGGAACTTTTGTCTGCGCGCGAAGTGGACCGCGTGAGATATGGCCAGTCTCTCGTCCACGCCGAAGGGAAGGGATCGGGGAGGTCCCTTCAAGCAAGAAATCCAGCTCTCGTGTCGGGCGGGTCTCTTGCCCAATTGCGCAATTTGCAGCTCACAGATGCAGTTTACTGAACTGCCGAGCCGAAGAAATGCGTGACGCGGAAGCCCACGCGAAAGGGGATCCAGCGCCAGAGCGACGCGACGCGCAGAGAAACAGAAAAATGAAAGAAGAAAAAAGAAACAAACAAAAACCAAAGAAAAGAAAATAAAATAAAAGAAAAGAAAAGGGAAAGCAGACTGGTGGGTCGAACGAACACCATTGCTGTGTGGGTGGGATTGCCTTCAGTTAGACGTTTGCCATGGAGTGGATGGATGCGGTGAGGCACAGATCCAGCTCGCTGGATCCATCCATGCGTCTTGGTCCCTCCTTCCTTCCGTGGGTCACCCACTGGGTGTGGCTGGCAGACTCTCTCAACTCTCAGTGAGAGTCTCACGCCTGGAGTCACGGGGCCTTGGGCTCATGGGAACTGGACCGCTTGCGTCTGCGCATGCAACGCGTGTCGTGACTCGCTTCCCTGACTGGGTGCAGCTGCGCAGAGCATGAACTTCTGGCGCGCGAAAGTAAAAGTTGTATCTCAGTCCAATAAATTCCGCCCTTGGCAGTTATTATCTATAATAACTAGAAATCCGCACCTGCGGGGCTCGTGCTTGTTGCCAGTCGCCGTGGCTTCGATTTCTCATTTCTCAGGCGTACGCCTTCAGGATCGGCGGATTCTGCACCGGATCAGAGCGTCCACGAGCCAAGAGTAGGCCGCGCGTGGAGTGAAGAATTGAGGATTGGATCGGCCACGTCCCACTCGCGGTCAAGCGCGCCACCCGAAAGGAATGCGCCTGGATGAGTGAGAGACTCGCAGGTCGCGCCGCTTTCGAAAAATGCGCGAGAGAGGGAATCGGCATCAGATGGTCGGTGCAAGTACACATACCGGACTGTAGAATCAACATGTACATGTATGAACAGTGATGTTGGAAATTCCAACTCGGATGTGCCTGGTGATCCGCGCATGCGTGCGCGTGTCGGAACAGTCAGCCTGCCAGGCGGTCCTCTCGCCGCAACACACCCAGAGTCAGACGACATCAGACGCTGTGGCTGGGTGAGCGTCACGCAGTTCGAAAGCAACTTCGAAAGACGCCGCAGAGCCAGACGGAACGGAAGGTTCGGGTGGACGCAGGATACAGTAACCTTACCAGTACGCTGGGTGGGTCTCCGTCGACTGACTGTCCAGAAACCTCCATGGAACCTAAGGTATCGGGACTGGGGCCCCCAGTCCAGTCCCCCCCCCCCCCCCCGGGGGGGCTGGAATTGTTAGACGCCGCTTGTTGACGATGGGGAGATGATCCCCGATCCTCTCGCGGATCACGATGGCGTGAAAAGCACCAACATGGATATCGGTCTGCCCGTCCACTCGGAGAAAAATCCAGTCGACCGGAGTGTTGTGAGTCACGAGTCGTGACTCACGACGCAGTGTCTGGTAGCGTGCGTGGCGTGGCTGGTGACCAGCCTGGTCGTGGCGTCGAGCGCGTGCGCCAGCCTGCGGGTCCCTCTGATTTATTGCGCGTGCATGGATCGCCACATCCTGCGACTGACCACACCGTCCACACGGCAGTCCACTTCGAGAGTGTGCAGTCGCGACTTTTGTATCATGGATGACCGTGCTACCGTGCACAGTACTGTACACTTGTCGGGAACTTCTGACAGCCATCCCGACGGGAAGGCTGTCGCCTTCAGTTGGATTGTAAACTACTTCGAAGTCTAATGCGTACACTGTAATGTGCACGCCAGTGACCACCGCGCAGTGGGAGCGCGGAACCCAAGACGTTCCGCGCTTCGTTTCGGTTGCTTGAGGCTGCCTCACGCGAGCGGGAAGGAATCGGGAGGAGCGATTCGCTGGTCCGTGCAACAAGTCAACAACACCGCAGAGCCGCCACCGTGGATTTCCACGCGCGTGTCCTGAAAGACGCTACTACTGTATTGCCTCATTCTAATTCCAACTCACACGTCGATTGCCGTGTGCAACAACCACGTTCCTCTACGCATTGTGGGTCATACAGAACGCACTGGCACTCGCAGCGGCCTTGTCGCATCCGGGTTTCTGGCACCGCTTGCCGCCCCCGTGGGCGATGCAAAACCCGCCTTCCTTGGCGCTCTTGGTGCATCCGGTGCTCTGGCAACGCCGCCCGCCTCCGTGGGCGATGCAGAAGCCGCCAGTCTTGGCGCACTTGCGGCACTCAGGCACTTTGCACAGTCGACTGGGCTTGTGGAACTCGCAGAAGTCTCCGTAGAGCGAGCACGCCTGGCGATAGCAATTGCGCTTAGCGCAGAGCTGGCCTACCAGCGACAGATCTGGCGCCGGCTGAGGCGCTGCATCGCTTGGCTGTGTTTGCAGGGGCGAGTGTGGAGCGATCTGGCGCGTTGGGGGCGGAACTATTGGTCCTGGAGGGCTCTGGTGGTGCAGTGGGCGTTGGCCTGCCCGTTCGTGATGCCATGCGTCCACTTCCAAGTGAGGAAGAGGCTCGCGAATGAGATTCCGGCTGGATTCAGCGTCAAGCGGAGTCGATACACTGCGTACTTCTCTGAAGTGGAGGGGTCTGGAAGACGCCATGATTGGCGGGATCGTTTGTCGTGGCTGGACAGGTCGATGGTCTGTCGGAACGCGGTAGTTGAGACGGATTGTGTCGACAAATGGGCGGGGATAGCTCTCCGCGGGGTATATTGTTGCTTGCGGTGTAGCCGCTCGCGGGCGCGAGTATGGGCTGGCTCTTGATGATGAAAGCCGTCTCTCACGTGCGCTTGGGAGCTGCTGGTGGCTGCTGCTTCGCTGGGGTAATGACGGTCGGTGATCGTACCAGTCGTCGTTGTCGTCCGAGCCAAAGACACCGCTATCGCCCTCGATGCGTCTTGGCGGCTCCGAGTCGTGTCGCGCTCTGCCACTGGGTCGTTCTCTTCTCATCCCGCCTGGAACTGGCGGTGTCCAGTCATGGGGGATGCCACCGTGGCTGTCCATACTGATGCGATGGAAGGCGTCGTCCTGATGATACTGGTACGGGTATGACAGTGTGGCTGAGGACTGGATGGAGACCCGCAGGGATGGTCTCGAAGCCACGTGCGGCGTCAGGAACATGACTGGGCTGGGACCGCGGATGACAAAGCTGGAATGGCACTGCCGGGTGAAGGAGGACCTGGTCTCGAGTGAAAATTTGCCAGCGCCGGGGCAGTGGTAGTCGGGTGTGTGGTATCGCCTGAACAGGACTGTACGTACCGACGAACAGTTCGTCCGCTGGTTAGAAGGCTGGGATGCTGGATTGAAGCCTGGTGATGCCAGGCGACAAATGCCTGGCGACCAACCCGCAGCGACAGTGGGAACTCAGAGCGTTTTCGTCGTCACCTTCCGTGCGAGAATCGAAGTCTCGACGGTCTATCCACTGGATTATAGTACTTACAGTACTTACAGTAGTGCACGTTAGACCGCATTACAGTGCTGTTGCACGAGTGTCGTGCTGCCGTCCGCAGCGTCGAGAAATCCACTGGATGGCGCACATATCACGGCGTGTATCAGCACGAGGCGAGCCATGTGGTCACCGTGCGCGTAAGGAGCCACGACACAATCGACGGCGCCGCGGTCAGGTCCGCGACGCTTGCAGTCGAATTTGGGCGCTGGATTTCCGGACTCTGGATCATCCAAGCGTTCGAAAAATCCAGCGTCTAAAAGAGGGCAACTTTGCACAGCGCGTCGATTCTGAGATCTCGACTCTCTGGACGAACTGAAGGCAAAAACAGTCCCGGCTATGTCCCATCTCGACATGCAAACTAACGTGACGGTAAATTACATTCTTACCGAAATTATCTTTTTACGGTAAAGCAAGATACGGTAATCAGAATAACGGTATCTTCACCCGGAAACCAACGAAAGCGATCATTGACGAGAAGATGGCGCACCTCTTCACGCCGCTCCTGCGCCGCTCGCTGTGCTCCTCCCTCGCACGCTCAGCAGCCACCACGCCAGATTCACGCACAGCCTTCTGCGGAGCGTCGCGCCGTCCCTCTGCGAGCCACGTGCGCCGCTCATTCGTGCCGGCGGCGGCCTCCCACCGCACGAACTCGCTCACCCAGAAGATCACTGTGCCGGCGACCAGCTCTTAAGATTCGAGCCGCTGCATCGACAGCTCCCAACGGTGAAATGGCAGCTCTCAGTCTTCACTGTTCCAGCTACTGAGCACTGTGCGATTGGTCTCCATCGCGTCTCGCTCGTGTGAGAAGAACTACTAGGTGAAGACAGTAAGAGATGAAGGTCGGCTACGGCAGCGACCACGCGGAGGCCGCGGCCTTCGTGCGCCGCGTGCCCGCCACACGCGCATCGCCTCGGAAGACCAAGCGCGTGCTCGCCATCATAGGTATCGCGGCAGTCGCAGGCGGCGCGCTGGTCGCGTACCGCGCTGTGGAGACGTCGGGGGTGACGCTGCAAACGGCGGAACCGCTGTCGCTGGCAGCCACGCAGTCGATCGCGGTCGGTGCGCAGGCGTTGGCGCTGGGCACGCCGTTCCTGCTGCGCCAGCCGTACAAGAAACTGTGTGTGGACGACGGCGGCGGCCGCGCCAACGGACAAACCGAGTTCACGCTCATGCCGTGCGACGCGCACAACGTCAACCAGGGATTCACGTACGACGCCGTGACCAAGCAGATCCGTAACGTTGATAAGAACCTCTGTGTGGACGACGGCGGTGGCTCGTCAAACGGACAGACCAAATTCCACTTGTGGGACTGCAGCCCGACCAACGATAACCAGAAGTTCGAGTATGACGCCGCGGCGCGGCTGTTCCGCAGCCAAGCGAAAGCCAACATGTGCATGGACGACGGCGGCAGCAACGGAGCCGGCAGCACACAGCTCCACTTGTGGGAGTGCAGCGCCGACAACATCAACCAGCAGTTTGAAGTGCTGCCGCTGGTGCCGTACGCCGTGCCGGACTGTCTGCACAGCGGCCACGAGATCGTCGTGTTCCTGTCCGACAAGCCAGGGCTCTGCATGGACGACGGCGGAGGGTCTACTAATGGACAGACCAAGTTCGTGGACGACAACTGTGATGGTACGAGCCTTAACCAGGTCTTTGTGTACGACGCTAAGACCTACCAGTTCCGCAGCGCGCGCAAGCCAGGTATGTGTCTGGACGATGGCGGCGGCAAGACCATCGGCGAGATCCAGTTTCACCTGTGGGAGTGTGACGCGAGCAACATCAACCAGCGCTTCGTCTACGAGGAGGCCACGCAGCAGATCCGCAACCCGGCCAAGAACCTGTGCATGGACGACGGCGGAGGCTCGCGCGCGCGCCAGTCGATGTACATGCTGAACGAGTGTGACGTTGGCAGTGCGAACCAGCGGTTCTCGATGCTCCTGCAGACAGAGGCCGCGCAGATCGCGCACGGCGGGATCGCGCCGCCGGCTTGGACTGTGGACAACGCGTTGCTGGAGACGGCGTCCATGTTCATCATGCGATCGTCCACCAAGGGCCTTCTGTGCGTGGACGATGGTGGCGGCACGTTTGCGGGGCAGACGCAGTTCCATTTGTGGGACTGCAGCATGGACAACATGAACCAGGTCTTCCGCTATGATCCAGCGACGTACATGATCCACAGTGCGACCAAGGCCGACCTGTGCTTGGATGACGGTGGTAGTCAGCGCAGTGGGGAGAACAAGCTGCGCCTCTGGATGTGTGACCCGAGCAGCGATGACCAGAAGTTCGTCTACGACAGCTCACGTCAGATGCTCCGCAACCCAGCGAAGGGCAACCTGTGCGTGGACGATGGCGGCGGCCACAGCAACGGCGAGACCAAGTTCCAATTGAGTAACTGCGCTGAGACCAGCTACGACCAGCACTTCAGCGTCGAGCCGTGGACGCCGTCCGCGCCGCCCGATCTGCCGGGCTTGCCGGGTACGTACGCCGTTCCAGCTTTCCTGCGTGGGGACCAGGAGGTCGTCATCTTCTCAGCTACCAAGCCAGGTGTTTGCGTGGACGACGGAGGAGGCCGGAGCAACGGTCAATCCAAGTTCATGGATGGCCAGTGCGACGGGAACAGTGGCAACCAGATCTTTGTGTACGACGCCCAGACCTACCAGTTCCGCAGCGCGCGCAAGCCGTTCATGTGTGTGGACGACGGCGGCAGTGGCCACGTCGGTGACACGCAGTTCCACCTGTGGGAGTGTGACCCATCCAACATCAACCAGCGCTTTATCTATGACGAAGCTACGCAGCAGATCCGCAACCCGGAGAAGAACTGGTGCATGGACGACACCAACGGCCAGTACACGATGCAGCACTGCGACTCGAACAACGTGAACCAGCGCTTCGCGATCTTGTGGCAGACGGAAGTCGGTGGTTCGTTCCAGAAGTCCGTCAACGACGTCATGTGGTGGCCTCCAGGAAATCCTGTCTTGGAGTCGAACGACGAGTTCATGCTCCGTGTGCCGGGCAAGGACAACCTGTGCATGGACGACGGTGGCGGCGAGTCTCAGATCCGAGCGTGGACGTGTGACCCGTCCAACCTCAACCAAGTGTTCCGCTATGACACTACCTCCAACTCAATCCGCAGTGCGGCCAAGGCCAGCAAGTGCGTGGATGACGGTGGCGGTCACAGTAACGGAGAGACCAACTTCCGTCTCTGGGACTGCGATGCGAACAGCCACAACCAGAAATTCATCTACGACTTGGCTGCGCAGGGTTTCCGCAACCCGACCAAGCCCAACATGTGCATGGACGACGGCGGCGGCGTGGTGTCCGGCCAGACCAAGTTCCACCTGTGGGACTGTGATGCGTCCAACCCCAACCAACGCTTCGAGATCATCCCACGCATGGTGTTTGGCCAGCCTGAGCAACCCGTGCCGATGCCAGGCATGCCGATGCCGCAACCGATCGATGCGGAGAACTCGATCTTGATGAACGGTGGCAAGTTCATGCTGCGCCAAGCGAGCAAGGGCAACCTGTGCGTCGACGATGGTGGAGGCATGGCCAATGGAGAGACCAAGTTCGTGTTGCAGCCGTGTGACCCGCTCAGCCCCAACCAGCAGTTCGTGTACGATACGATGCAGGGCATGCTGATCCGCAGTGCCAGGAAGGACGGGATGTGTGTGGACGATGGTGGCGGACACCACAATGGCGAGACCAAGTTCCATCTTTGGTCGTGTGACCCGTCCAACGCCAACCAACATTTCAAGTACGATGCGTCGACCATGATGTTCCACGCGCAAGCGAAAGACAACTTGTGCATGGACGACGGTGGCGGCTGGTCTGCTGGGGAGACCAAGTTTCACTTGTGGGAGTGTGATCCGTCGAATTTCAACCAGAAGTTCGAAGTCATGAGCATTGACGACATGGACGTGGCTCCACCGAGCGGCGAATACGGGCAACCGCCACCACCTCCTCCTCCGGTGGCTGGCACGTGGCCTGTGGAACACCCGATCTTGCTGAGTGGGGAAGCGTTCATGATGTCGGTGCCTGGCAAGACGAACTTGTGTGTCGACGACGGTGGTGGCTGGTCTTCTGGGGAGACTAAGTTCCACGTGTGGACGTGTGATTCAACGAACGTCAACCAGGCGTTCCGCTACGACGCGTCGACGAACACGATCCGAAGCGCAGTGAAGGCGAACTTGTGCGTGGACGACGGCGGAGCCCACGGTGCTGGCGAGACCAAGTTCCACTTGTGGATGTGCGACCCCAGCAACATGAACCAAAAGTTTGTGTACGACTGGAACAAGGAGAGCTTTTACAATCCACTGAAGCCGGGGCTGTGCATGGACGACGGTGGCGGTGAAGTTTCTGGCCAGACTCAGTTCCAGATGTGGCGATGCGACGGCAACCGGAACCAACACTTTGAAATTCTCCCGATCTCAGCGGTTGAGATGGCTCCTGTGGAGGCACTCGAGCCGATGCTACCGGATATTGAGCCACCGGTGTCAGGAAACCGTGACGATATTGTTGGTCCCGCGGCTGCGGACGTCCCCCCGATGCCCATGGAGCCGGTGTCACCGATGGAGCCAGGAAGGGGTGAGCCAATGGAACCAATGGAGCCTACGTCTACGTCGCCAATGGAGCCGATGGAACCTACGTCGCCAATGGAACCCTCGTCACCAATCGAGCCGATGCAGCCAGAAATGGGTGAGCCGATCATGCCAGTTAGCGTGGACGAGCCTGCCGACGAGAACGTGAAGATTGAAGACGGTCTTGTGTCTGACCCCGAGATGAAGGAACTTGAGCCAGAGGCCGAGCCGCTGAACCCAGTGGACCCAGCGAACCCACACCCGATTTACGAAAAGTCCGAGTTTGATGATGGGGACTGGAACCTTCTCGCGCCATCCAAGGACACCATCGGCCCCGTGAACGTTGACAACTCGGATGCTGTCACGTCGGACGAGATCTATGGGTATCTAATGGCCACCAAGGACAACGAGGACAAGCACCACGCGAAGATGATGTTCCGCTACCGCCGCACGTTCAAGTGTGTGACGGATGGCCTCGAGAACATGTCCAAGGTAGCGGTGACGGCGACCGAGTACCACACACTCGTCGCGTGGATGTATGACCACTGCACCTTTGACGGCCGCACTGCCGCTCCACTTCCAGTGGAGCCAGGAATGCCCGTGCCGCCGACGGGAGAGAACGAGTCGGACCGCGTGTACATGACCAAGCTCGAGTTCTACCAGCAGATCAAGGACCACTTTGCGGGCGACCGCGAGAATTTTTTTGGCAAGGCAGAGTCCGCTCGTCTCCGAACGGGAACCGGCAGCCTCGACCGTAAGAAGCTCATGATGTGTATGGAGGAGGCGGCCGCGCGCTTCGGCCGTGAGAAGGAGTACGAGCAGCCCGAGAACTTCCACAACGCCGTCATGTGGGTCCAGACGGAGTGTTTGAGCGCCGGTTCGCCGTGAAGAAGACCGAGACTCGTGCGCGCGCCATTGTGAGTGTTGCTTACTTGTTGTGTGCGCATCTTCCTCTTCTCTTGCATTTGCTTCGTGTCGATTTGCCTTCTCACTTCAATGCTACGTTTGTTTGAGTTGATGCCATGAGTTTATCGAGTTCTCCCTCGTTTGGTTGGATCCAAACAGGCTCAGCAAAAGATCTTTGTGCGTTCAAGCGTCGCTCACTGCGTACCGTAGTATGCTGCCCATTGGTCGCTGGGGGGGAGGGGGGGGGGGGGGGGGGGGG
>JAADXI010000084.1:0-45532 GCA_023337615.1 Pythium brachiatum | reverse complement strand
CTGTGGACTGCATTCTCGTGTGCCCCATCCAACTGATGGAGTAAGTTCTCACCCACCATTGGCGAAAACTCTTTGTGCGACAAGCTAACGCTTCGAATGGTATTTCGCTAACAGGAAATCCGTCATCGAGGACATCGCAGGTTTGGACGACACGGTTCAGAACGCCATTTGCAGTACGATCTGGCATTCGATCAACTGGATCCGATCGATTATCGGCTTCTACGCGCACGAGAAGGGAAAGTTTCATCAGGTGAAAGTCGTGGAGCGACTTCGGAATCTCGTTTACCTGGAAACGCTTCTGCTGGACGAATTAGTCGACGCGTGTCTCCATTTTGGTCCCCCTGGGATGCAGTTCAGCGAATCGACTCGTCTTTCTGCGGCGAAAAGCCTTGGAGTTGCGAAGAAAAGAGGTCGACCGTCCAAGAGTTCTCAGCTCGTTAGTCGCCCAGATCTCGTGCGCAAATCGTTCAGCCCCGTTCGAGCCGATGCTCTCAAGGTCCTACTAAGTCCCAAGCTCTGGAGCAGTGTCCAGACGCCTGTCGCCACAACTTCGACAAGTCCCAGTGATACCATCCATCCAGAAACCCTCGTTGAGTGCCTCATGACAACGTTCGAAGACTTCGTCCGTCAAGCGCACGGTGCATGCGCGAAGAGTGCAGACACCTCACCGCTGTTGATCACGTTCTCAGAAACGTTCAAATGGACGCAGGACTCAACGGAGTCGTCGTCCACGGAAGGTGACCAAGGTGGGACAGCACAGCCACCGACCAACACGGACAAGATGGCTGCGGCGACAGCAGTGATGCAGTCCGCTTGCAAGTATGCGGACCATTTCCTTCAGGTCCTTCAGAAAATCGCAGATGACGAAGAAGAAGAAGGAGCCGACGATGGTGTGATCATGCAACGTGTTGCCAAGCGCGTCGTCCTCTCGTATCTGAACATCGGCGCCATGCTGTTCGTGAACGTGAAGGCCGTTGAACGTGCTATGAAGACGCTACCAGCACAGCTCTGCCAGGAATATTTTTTGTCAGTGGAAC
Organism: Pythium brachiatum; assembly: GCA_023337615.1. Classification (NCBI taxonomy): domain Eukaryota; phylum Oomycota; class Peronosporomycetes; order Pythiales; family Pythiaceae; genus Pythium; species Pythium brachiatum. Next base: position 44,495 of record JAADXI010000084.1, on the reverse strand, counting down.
AACACGTCACCCTGCAAGACGATTCGGACGACAACATGAAGGACCAAGTGCTCGAGAGCTGCTTCATGGCGGCGAACAAGTTCTCATCCATCGTTGGCGACGATATTCAGCTGGCGACGATGCTTGTTCGTACAGCCGCCGCCATCTCCAGTGTCGCCCACGGTTTTCCAGCAAGCCAAGTCGCGCAACGGGCGCTGTCTATTGACTTTAAGCCAACCCAGGACGGCCAAGCTGCCAGAGAAATGGATTCCAAGATCAGCACGATGGCATTGTCATTTCTTCAGCAGGACTGGTCGGGTGGAGACAAGAAGTACGTCTACAAGAGTGCCGACTTGGACGTCTTTCTCGGGAGCTATATCAACCACAGTAAGTTTGTTTTGGACAACGTCCAGACGCTAGCGCTGGAGGGTTTTCTTGCGTTACTTGAGAACAGTGGCACGGATGTGCCTGACTTCCCGACCCTCAACAAGAAGACCCTGCCAACCTTCCATCGAGCCATGTTTGACGCGTTGGTGACGGCGACTACGCGCTTGGATTTCGACAGCGACAACACCTTGACGAAGAATGCAGTGGTGCTTCTGCTCAACTACCTCTCCCAGGCGGTTCTATTGTTCAAGCTACTTGTCAGCCTCACCAAGTGTTTCCAAAAGCCCAAAGTTGTCGCCAATGTTCTCAAGATTGGTCGCAAGTTTGTGGAGCTCATCGTCCGTGCAATGCCGTTTCTGCAGCGCCATTTCGTGGACCACAACGAGTCGGTGATGAAAATCATCGCTGATGTCCAGATTGCTACTCGGCGAATGCAAGTACTTTGCGCACATGGCAAGCTCATCAAGGACGCAACTGCAGCCGCGCAAGTGCCAATGGTGAAGAGGCTTCTAGAACGCTTCATTTATCGTGGAGAGGAGCTCGCACGCAGCCACGGTGTCCTCGATGCGTTCACGACGGGAGTGTTGAAGAACAAACGCATCGATGGCACGACTATCAGCAAGGCAGAACTGCAGAGAATGGAAGAACCTGGTAGCGACAGCGGAAGTGGGAGTGGAAGCGAAAGCGCAGGTGAAGGTGAAGACGAAGACGAAGACGAAGGCGAGAGTGAAGCAGAGCCTGCTGCAGGAGAAAATGGAAGCTCGACAGAGGACGAAGAAACCAAGGAGAACGAAGATGATGATGGTGATGGTGGCGCACAAGCTGCAGCGAGACCGCAGAAGAAGCGGAGATGAAGTTCTGATCCCGACTATATTTGCAATCATCGAACGACCAAACATAGGTTCAGGACAAGCTGAGTCGAGGTGGCAACGCAACAAGATAGCAATTCATTTCCAGAAGGCAGCGCATGCCCCAAGCGAAGGACCTTCTCAAGGAGAGAACAACGGACCTCTTCGAGCTCAAGTTGAGTGTTGGCCTCCGGAAGCGATCGATCATGAAGAGCATCATCGCGGCTAAGATGAGTGCGATGCGCAAGCGCTCGGCTCTTTCCTCATCGACAGCGTCGTCGCATGACGGATCTCGAGATGGCGGCGTAGTACCGAAAGAACCGAGCTCACACCATGGAAAAATGCGCATCGTGATCGACGAGAGCGACCCGACTATGGCAAACGGTGACCGAGAAGAAACGGTAGACATTGTGTTCTGCGTGGCGATCGATGCAGTCCACGCTGTGACGGACGTTGACAACACAATCCTGTTCGAGACGACGTACGCGGCCATCAAAGAGATCTCCTGGGACCACACCGAGTGCTCCCTGCGTTTCGTTCTCAACGATGGCACATCGTCTCCACCGCTCATCTTTGCAACGACTCTAGTTGAGGTCGAGACACAGCTCACGGCAGCAATTCGCGCATCAGACGTACTGCGACCACCAGATCAAGTATACGTCGGCGTGCTCGTCGGTCGCAACATGCCGTCCTCGCCAATCCAGCAGCGACGAGCATCCGTCGGAGAAAGCACTCAGCTGATCGGAAGTGTTCCTGCCACCAAGCGTCGTGAGCTTCTGGCACACGAACGGCCACCGAGACACATCACTGCACGCGAGACGCTGGCTCTGCACTACTTCAAGTCTGGCTGCTTGCTGTTTCCGTGCGCCATCAATGGCGAGCCGCGTGGTCTGAAGCTAGATAGCAGCTATCTCTACGTGTTCCCATCACCCGACTGCTACGACCGCACTGCCTGCCTCTTCTCGTATCTCTACGACCAAATCGACTCGTGTGAAGTGCGCGGTGGAACACGTCTAGAGCTGCGTTTCCATCGGTCAGCCACCAAGCAGCCGACATTCTTCGCGTTACAAGCCCTGAACGCGCAGTATATTCGAGATGCTATCTGGTTCTTCCAGCACGGTATGCCCTTAGAGGTCTCGTATCGACGAATGACTCAGATCGGCGGCTCTGGAACACCACGCAAAGCACCCGTTTCTCTTCCGGCCACGCCAACATCAGGGTCATCACTGTTACCGGGTCCTCAACTCAGCACATCGTCACGCCGCAGTTCGATTACAGCGTTTCGAGACGAAGGCGCGCTCCACGATCGCATCCACTCGCGCTGCGTTGTCATCGGATGCCAGAGTCGTTGCACAGATATAGGAAATATTCGAACGCCGACGGAATCGACAACGGAGATCGACGCGAATGGAGGCGTCAGGAAGCGTATGATCTGGTACTGCGACGAGCATGCGCCTCTATCGTCTTCAGGAGCAGGATCACCTTCTCGGTCGCCGTCGAAGCGCGGTGGCCTCCTTTCCCGTTCGAAGTCGTCGGCAGCGATGACAGCACTCGTCCACACGAAGCAGTACGTCCAGTCAGTGAGGTGCCACGGCATATTGCAGAAGAGCGGCGGGAAGTACCAACTCACGAAGTCGTGGCACCCGAAGATCGTTGCTCTGATCGAAACACCAGTGGGTGGACTACTGCTGTACTACGACAAGCTTGCGCACTGTCCTGGTTTGTCGGATACACTACCGAAGGAGCGTCGAGTGATCGATCTCAGTAGCGTCATGTGTATCCGTCGCGAATCGTCCGTTGTGAAGGGCACAACCTCGTCCTCGTTCGCGTTCGACATCGTCACCGTGTATCGCACGTGGTCATTCGCCACAAGCGACCGCCATGAATACGAAGTGTGGCTGCAATCGCTGAGCGACGCGATCGAAAAGCATGGCTCCATGGCTCCAGACAAAGTCTTGCGGTTCCCAGTCAAGTGTCTGCGCGACCCGTTCCGGAATCTCCCCTCGCGTAATGACGGCACGACGGCGCTGGAGATCTCATCGAATGGAGTGACAGTTTGTTCCGGATCGGACGGCGAATCGGAAGTGTACAACTGGTACTTTACGGACATCCAGAAGTGGTCGGTCGCCAAGCAGCACGAGACCACGTGCTGCTTTCTCAGTTGCGTGAGTACTGGCGCAGTGGAACACGGATCTCAAGGCCCATCTTCCTCTGCATCTGTGATTTCCACTTACCACGATTTCCTCTTCCAGACTACAGAGGCCGAGGCCATTTGTAGCGCGATCGAGTTCTTCGTCGGAAAGTGCATGGCCAAGCTGGAAGTCCTGGCCACAATATTTTCCGACTCCCAGTCACGTCAGCCTTCTCGGCGTCCATCATTGGAGCCAAAGACTCTGACCCGAGGTGGATCGAGTGTGAAGAACGAAGCCGCATCACATGCTGGGAAGCAGCTCACACTGGAGCCCGTCCAGCTGCGTCCTGTTGGAATCACTCCTCCACCAAACATTGCCGGGGATGCAACTCGGTCAATTGCATCGGCAAGTCCGTCGGAGGTGAAGATTGACAGTGTCTCTGCTGCGACTATCACCAGCAGCGAGAGAGCATCAGAGGAATCGACAGCAACCCCGATGCCGGCAAAATCCACAATCCCTGAAGACGACGAATCGTCTGACCAAATGATCAGGGTTGAATCCAAGATGTCGTCACGACTGCCATTCCCGTTGCGGATCGACTGCAGCCAACCCGCGATGGTCGCAGGCGACAGCGTTGGCTCAGAACTGCATGGTGTCGCTCACACTTCTTCACTCTTCAACGTCGACGTAGCAGTCCAAGGAGCAGCCCAGGAAGAAGCCGTGGATGATGTAGCCGAGGATGCAGTTGGCGAAGCTGACAGCGACGAAGCGCGGTCGACGGTATGTGATCTCGGCAACGAGCCAGTCGCCCAGGTACTACCCTCGAGCGAGGCAGTGGCAGTTGAGAACGACCCAAATCCTGGGGTGGATTTGCCCAACGAGACCACCACAGATGGTGAGCACTCCACCGAGTCTCCACCGGAGGATCTCCTCATCTTGTTATCAAGAGTGGAGTGGCCCGACAATCTCTTGGTAGTCGAATCAGTGATTGCGGGCGAGAGCAGAGGAGCAAATGATGCCGACGGGGACCGATTCGAATCGTTCGAGTACTGCGAGTGCACGATCGGTACTGCTGTTGCGGAAGTTACAAGTGTCGCTATCGCAGAACCAAGTGCGGGGCAAGAGGAGGCGGATAGAGATGATGACGACGTCTATCAAGACGCGCGTTGTGAAGGCTTTGACGCGTCCGAGCTGTCAGCCGTGGTGCTGGACGGGTTCACGGGTAGCGATGAAGACAGTCTCGTTCTACTGGAAGACGAGGAGACCAGTGCGCTCGACGGCTACAACGTTGGTGATCAAACCCACCCGTTGGACACGGTTGATGAACTGGTTGCGTCTCCTGACAAGAACATGCAGGAAGAAGATGAGGACGCAGACCAAGAGGAGTGCTATGAGCAAGGCGAGACGCAGAAGATCGCGATCCCAGAGTTTACGAAGCGCCACTGGAGCGAGCGCGTGGAAATACCTGCGTTGGAGTACAATGGATTACTCGAGTTCGCCATCGTGTACACGGTACGCTTCCGACGAGGACGTCTGCAGCGACAGTGAGTGAGTGGCCTGGGCGTGGCGTTAACCAAATGCACGTAGAGACCTTGAGGGGCTGCTGCTGGCATTGTAGAGACTGACTGGTTGACAGGTGAGCCGTAACTGGTGGCGGTGACTTTGTTTGATCCGACGCGTCGAGGACACGAGATGAAGCGGCACTTGGCCACAAGCAGCAAATCCAAGAATAACAGAGCGACCGCGCCAGCACGGAGGGATCGCGAGCCGCCACGGGGACATGCAGCGTTGAAGCGGACGTGACTCAGTGACTGCAACGTGGATGGCGGAGCGGAGACAACGCTGAGCACTAGACCACGAGCGAGAAAGGCGATGAGTTCCCCACTGAAGCGACCAGCTGCAGCAGCGGCCGCTGGAGCGATGACTACGACATCGAACGGCAAGCCGAGGTATGGGCAGTGAGGTGATATTATGGCTTGTGAGAAGTGGCTGACAGTGGTGACTTGATGCCAGCGGAGCGTCCGAATTCCCCCTGATTCGCGTGCGATCACCCAAGAAGAAAGATGCAACCGGAACGAGCGTCTCGTCCTCCAAGCTGCTTAAGAGCAACGGCAGCACCAAGGTGAGTGGGTTTTTAGGGATCAAAGCTGAGAGCGGAGACTGACAATTTGCTCACCGTGAATTTTTAGCTACCCCGTGTCTCGTCAAGCGTCACATTTGGCAATGAAGCGGATCGACCCACGCGTTTACCAGACAGCGGCGAGGTAACTAAAGCCGAATCATCACTGAGTATGGTTCTATACGCTCATTATTTGTGCTCTTGAAGGAACTTGAAGTGCTCAAGTGCATCCTCGTACGAGAAGGGTATCTGCAACGGCTGGTACACGCAAGCGCTCAGGGAAAAGTCAGCGGCTCGCAGCTCAGCGTGACGATTGACGTGCTCGACTTGCTGCGTATCTCGACGATTGAGGTGGTGGAGGCGATCGTTGCGTGGCGAATAAAGCAGCAACGCCAGCAGCAGCATCAACAGCAGTCCCAGTCCCAGTCTCAGCCGTTAGCCTTCACGTGGAACGGCATCAACTACCTGCTCAAGGTCGGCTCGGATTTGGACTTTCTAGAGAGGCACCAAGGCCTGATCCAGTGGCTCGGATTCACACTCGTCCGCAACCCGTTCGTTCTTCCAGTCAATCTAGACACGCGCGCTCAGTTAGAACCAACACGACAAACGACAAACGGCCTTTCGAACCGCTCTCGTCGTGACGACTCAAGCTCTCAGTTTGTTCAAGTCGGCGGCAAGCGCACGGCCAGCGATCAAGGCCCCGACGCGACAGCTCAATGGCGTGCGGCTCAAGCAGCAGCCTTAGCGGAGCGGAAGCGCGCAAAGAATCCGTACGAGACACGTGTGATCAACGATGAAGAGCTCGTGCCGCTGGCTCGGACGACGACGCGAGTCACCAGCGCTGCCGGGTCCGATCGTCCGGGGACCTCGTCGTCTTCTCTTGTGCTGCCTTCTCAGATCGGAGACCTCGACATGGCCCGCATCCGTGCTTGCGAGCAGATCGTTCTAGCAGAAGAAGCTACCTATGGGCGATATACACGCGATATCCAAGGCTTGTTGGTACCGGAGAGCGAGGCCCAGCGGCGCTTCGACATGATCGAGCTGTCGGCTGATGCGTACGCGCGCCACTCTCAGACGCAAGACGAGACCCAAGGCCACACAGAAACCGAGCATGGACGTGATACCCACCCAGCGAATGGTGACAGAGGAGACCCGTCGCTGCACCCGAAAGCATACGCGAAGAAGCGCGCTGGAATGCTCGGCCCGATCTCCAAGCCACAACGTACGTAGTAGCCATGCAGAACGAAGAAGTATGAGTCTCACAACTGTTTTCATGTACGCAAAGAGCGGAAGCCCGTGCGGAAATCGCCGCTGGATCGTTCACGTGGAGCGCATTTGGAAGAGACGCTGAAGCAAGAACGACACGCGAATCTCGAGTTGGGGATGCTAATTGACCGCGTTCGCGAGGAGATCGAGCGCAAAGAGATGGACTTGGCGTACTTTGAGAGTTTCCCAGGCGTGCAATTGTTCGGAGGCGAACTGGATGAGCTCCGCAAGACCACGCGTGCTGATGTCGCCGTGCTGAGACGCGATCTCGCAGAGAAGCAGTACGTGTACGCGTCTCGGACAGCGAATCTGAATCGGAAAGAGGAGATCATCCAAGTCTTCAAAGAGAATCGCAAGAGCGCCGTGGAGGCCGACCGTAGCTCTAACCTCCATGCCTACCAAGAGAAAAGCCTTCCAGCGAGTCGTGTTTCCAGCAACCAAGAAACCCAAAACGAGTCGAATCAAGTGCGCGAAAGCGTGAAGGGGGACGACGCGAAGCCATCTCTTGCTCCAACAACCAAGGCGGCTGGGCCAGTAGTACACGCGATGACGCAGCCCATTGTCCACGATATGTGTGCGACGCTGATCCAGAAGATCGCGCGCGGCAAACTTGCGCGTGCGGCATTCGAAGTGCTCAAGATCGAGTATTACGTCGGCAGCAAGTACATTCAAGCCGTGATCCGAGGCTTCTTGGCCCGGCGGCGCGTTGCTAAAATGTACTGGCAGCTCACCGCGAGTCTCGTGCTGCAACGATTCGTTCGCGGATTGCTAGCGCGTCGGCTTGTGGCTCGGATGCGCCACGCAAGGCAGAGACAGCGTGCTGCTCGGCGCATCCAGCGAGTGCTTCGAGGGCATTTCGGCCGGCAGCGCATGCACTGCGTGCGTCGATTATACGCTGGCCGCCAGCAACTTCTACGAGCCGCGGACGATCTGCAGCTGAGCGATCTAAAGGAACTCGCAGAAGCGTGCGCCACGATGACGGTGGTGCCGTCGCTGTCGAAGGACAACGTCTCGCACAGGCTGTCCCCGCTCGTGCTGGGTCTCATGCGCATCGTCATGGTGTACACGACGGACCACGACGAAGACGTCGATATCTGTGGTGTTCGGTGGAAAGAAGCCGCGCATTTCCTGCGTTGCTCGGCTCGTTTGCAGCGCCGCATGAGCAAAGTCGCTGGGGTCGCGGCGACGGGTGATCGGTACTTACGATGCTCACTGTTGGGTGCTGCGTTGCTGGAGATGTACGCCAAGGACGCGGACTTCAAGGAGCAGACCTTCTCCATTCTGGAACGCGGCTGGCGCGCTGCGACGATGCTGTTTCGCTGGGTCACGGCCATCGCAACGGTGGTGAACGAGCAGGTTGTGTTTGGCGACGCACACACTAGTCCTAGTGGACGGCCGTTCCTCTTTTCCGAGGCAACTGACGCGATCGAAGCCATGCTAGAAAGCGCTGAAGACCAGGAGAACGCGATCCACGAGCACACAGCGGAGCGACGCTTTGTGCCGCGTGAACTCACGCGGTCTACCAAGCCGCGGCCTCGTGCGGTGCTGCTGGTAGTGGCGTTCGATGTGCCCCTCGCAACAAAGCGCCGGCTTGTGGATCAATTGTGCAGTGCGCTTCCAGGCATTTTCGTCGCACTGAATCGACGTGGCGCCAGCTCCGAGGACACGGAAGTTACCGACATCAGTGGACGAACTCGCCAGATGAAGTCGCGGCTGCCGAAGGCTCGCAAGCAACAGCTCGATATCCTCGGAGCTGACTTCGCCAGTGTTCGTGAAGCTCTCGCTGGCGGCCACAGTGCTATCCTAGAGTGTGACATCGGCCTCACAGACGCCCAGCAGCGCCGCTTCCTCGGCGCGTTCACCGCTCTCAAAGCCGCTGCCAAACCGTCGCCGCTGTGCATTTTACTCCGCGGATCGCTTCGCAACCGCCCGACACACGACGATCCAACGGGCGGAGCCTCCTCCCCACGATCGACTGCTCAGCTGGTCCGCATCATGGCTGATGCTGACATCAAACACGCGTTCGAGCGCAGCGCGATGTGGCTCCACCAACTAGGCAGCTCCGACTGCACGATAGAAATGCAGCTCGTGAGTTCGTCGTCCGATCTCACGACCACAGCGATCGGCATGGCGTACGTGCTCGTGATGGAGGCCGTCGTGATCCTTCTCACGCCCAGCAAACGCTACAACGCGCCGCAGCCGCACACAAGCGGCGTAAGCTGGAAGCTGGCGCGTCGTCTGCTTGGCAATCCGTCATTCTTCGTCGGTAAAGTGCAGCGCGTCCAGTACGACGCCATCTCGGACGACAATCTACGAGCTCTGGGTGCCTACCTTCGCCATGCCGAGTGGCCGGACGCGACGCTAACGTATTCAACGAGTGGTGCGCTGCTCCACGCGCTGGCATCGTGGGTCGAGAGCGTTGTCGCGTGCGCGGAAATGGCTCGCGACCGCCACGGCCTCGCGCTGCCCATCACTCGCTCCACGCCCGTCTCGGGCCTGTTTGACAGCGTCGTGACCTACGAGAACTTCCAGTCCGACAGTGTGACGGTGCCAATGCAGGAGCTGCTGGACGCCACGCTCGCAGGCGTGCGTGTGTATCGCAAAGTGCACATGCTCGACGGCCGTCGGTGCCTGCTCAGCGTCTTCCACGACTGCGAGCGCGTGTACTTCACTGCCTACGACCCGGAATCCAGTTGGCGCTGGCAGCGCGTGATTCCAGAGGAGGAGATCGACATGCTCCTCGCTCCAAACTCGATCGAACGCGGCGAAGACGCAGCGCTGAAACGCCGGCCACCAGCGACACAAGAAGAGATGTACGACCGCCTCGTGAGACTGTGTCTGCTGCAGATCGCGCCCGCATCGACTGCCAGCAACACCACCACTAACGCGACTGCGGATACGATGACGAGTCCACAAGCCCACGAACTGAACGTTCGGCCTCCCGCCGTCCGACTCTTTCGCCGCGTGCTTAGCCTGGGTGGCCATCGTGTGACGGTGACGCTCGCTGAGCTTTCTCGCGGCCGCATCCAAGTCGATGTGACTGTCCATGGACAGTCGCTGGAGCTGCGTCGCGTCGTGAATCTAGAGCAGATCCTCGAGCGGTTGAGTCACAAGGAGGCGCGTCAAGTGTTCATTGCGCCCGAGCGTTTGCCTGCCTTGGTACTCGAGCGCTTGCATCTCTTCCGTCTCCACCAGGCGCCGCTGGCGTCGACTTCGCCGTCGGAGACCTCGCTGAAGCTGGCAGTGCGCACGAAGGACCGAGCACCTGGCCGTGTTGTGCTTCGTAAAGCAGTGCGGAGTCGCTGGCTGACTCCCAGTGACGCGGACGCGAGTGTGGCATCCGTCTGGCTGTTCACCGTCGTCGAACACCACAACGACGAGTCATTCGGCGTGGAAGTTTATCAGCCACAGACCAGCCAGCGCTTCGCCCGCATCGTCTCCAAGCGCGAGCTGCAGGACCTGGGGATCCCAGCACTCTACCAGCACGCGTCGTCAGCCTCTGCATCATCGCAGTTGCGAGCCATCGTCAAACTCTTCCGGTTCGAGAAAGACCCCGAGGACGACCCAGCCAGCAGCGACGCTCGCATTGTATCCTGCACGCTGCGCCACCACATCCTCACGCGGTTCCCGCTGGCGATTCGCTTCGTGCCCACGCTGCACCACGTCGTGGACAAGGGTGGCGTCGTGCGAGCCTATATACAAGTGGAGACCCACGAGCCAGTCGTCCGCAGCTCTGGAAAAGCCTCAGCATCCGTGCGCTTCCGCGTGTGCTTTCCAGAACGCTGTGAGGAACAGGAATTAGTGTGGACGGACGCAGAAGTCGACTCATACTTTGCCTACAGCGTAGGCATCGCGTGGTGCAGTGCACTCCGTCAAGATCGCAAGCGCATGGCTTACGAACTCGCTCGAAATGCTCTCCAGTGGGATCCTGTGAGAAGACGAGTCGTCGCCACGCTGCCCTGCGGAAGCTTTGAAGCCTCGCCGTGCACTCGTGACGTCGATCGTGGACCCTCCACCACATCCACAACGCTGGACAGACAAGCGACGCGCTCCAAGCGCTCGCTGTTCGCATCGCACAGCTCCAAGTCTCTGCTGGTGCCGCCGAAGCCCTCGTCCTGCGTGCGGCTTCTGGACTTCGATGAGAAGACGGAGGCAGCCGACGCCATCGACCAACCGCGAGTGGTGTTCGTGTACGACCGTGAGGAGCTCGTCCACACGGGCAGCTACCGCGCCAACGGCGTGCTGGTGATGGTGCAGGCGTTCATGAAGGCCGTGATCGTCACACTAATCGAGCCGCGGCTCCCCGTCGACCGTGTCGAGCAGCACGATTCCTTCGAAGTGGCGTTGGATTTCTACCACCCAGCGACCAGCACAGCGCAGCGCTGTGTGATCCGCGGCCGAACGGAGCTGCGGGAGGTCGTAGGGCCCGAGCGAGCGACGCTTATCGCGTCTACATCGTTGCATGAGCTGATGGAACACATCGTGGAAGCCCGCACGACGGTGACGTTTGACGAGTTGGACGGCAAGCGCGCTATGCACGCGGCGTTTGTGCGCGACCGACTGTACGCTAAGCAGAAGGCCACGCCGATCCAGCAGACTGCGCACGCAGACGCGACCGCAAACAGAAACAAACTGATTGATGCAAAGCCCGACCGCGGCTTGAAGCTGCTCACCAAGGCTCGTACGATCCAGGGCAATGCAGGCAGCAGCGGCAGCGGCAAGGTGATCATCACGGTGTTCGATGTGAGCCACACGCGCAGGCAGCAGCTGCGTGAAGATGGAAGAGGGAACAAGGCACTGCAGCTGCGCGTGGACGCGTACGTGTGCGACTCGAGCACGCTGCTGTCGTTGTCGCTGGACGCCGCGGATCTCGTGCACATCGTGGATGAAATCTCTATGGCAGAACTACTGACGACTAGCAGCGACGACAGCAGAGGCGGCCAACTGCGGAGACAAGAGAGACTCGCGGCTGTGGTGGCAGACCACGTGGGCGTTGAGCGCCGGCGAGACGGCACGCCCGATCGCCTGTTCCTGGTCGAGACGTTGGTCGGATGTGAGACGATGGTTAAGAAGGACGAGGAAACGCAGCAGCGTCGGCTGCTGGGCAAGACCGTGCGGCAGATCCGGCGCGTGCCAGTCGTCGTGTCGCTGTATGCGGTCGCTACGCGAGATCCTGCGAGTGGTTTGGAGCGGAAGGAGCTGGAGATCCACTGCTACGAGACCCAGAGCAGTGCACGCGCGCAGATGCGACTGCCTATGGGGACGCTGAGTCGGCTTCTGGGTTTGAACGAAGGCGATTTTCAACTGGATACGCTGGAGGGCGAGAGCACGAAGGCGTTACTGTCGTATCTGCTGGCTTACGTCCACATCGACGTGGAGATAGAGGACAAGACGATCAAGATCTCCGTTGAAGACGCAGGAGTAGCAGAAGATGAGGCATCGACTTCCATGCAAGACCACAGTATCTACTCACGGTGGCTTCAGCACAGTAGCGATGCTAACGACGCTCAGTACTCTACAGCTCAGGTGTGGAAGGGACTCACAGCAGCAGTCTCGACAGGCCACGAGTTGTGTGCGCTGCACGTGGCAGTGCAGTCGTCTGGCACAAAGACTCGGATCGTGTGCTCGGGGTTCGCACTGCGCAAGCGTCTCGTGGCCTCGCGGGTGCTCGAAGACGAGCAGCTCCAAGAGCTCCAGGTCTCAGAGAAGAGTGAGAGCAGTGCATCAGTGCTGGAGCAATGCCTCCAACGAATGCGGATCCATGTTCAGCAACTGCCTGTGGACGAAGACGCACTGGTGAAGACGCCTACGTGGGAGCTTGAGGTGGAGTTGGCCATGTGAGTGAGCTGACCACGCAGATATTTCCGATGGCGTTACGTCGGATGTGGAAAAATAGGAAACACTTTGCCGTCGCTATCGCGAGTGCCATCGCCGCGACGCTTCAAACTGCGACTGCCACGTGAGAAGCCGACGAAGACAAGCCGAGACTCTAGCGATCCCCAAGACTCTAGCGATGCCACCGCCCAGTGTGAACCACCACCCGCATCAGCTGCAGGCACGAGAGGCCGACGCCGCTGACGAGGAGGAGGACGAGGAGGACGACTCGGTGGCCGAAGCGAACCGCCTACGTGCCGGGATTGATGAGGCCATGGAGCTGCGCGACGAGCTCCAGCAGAAGAACGTGAAGCTGCAACGCCGCATCGCATCGCTGCTGCAGAAGACGCAGGCCGAGAGTGCGAGCAGCTCCACTGCGGGGGCTGCAGGGGCGAGTGACGCAGCGCAGGCGGGGTCCAACGCACGCGGAGGAGCAGCGGGCGGAGGCCGCCACGAGGACAAGAGCAGCGCGAGCGAGAACGAAAAGCGGTATCTCGAGTGCCTGCGCAGTGTCCACGAGGCGAAAGTGCAGACAGCGACGGCCCAGGCCCAGTACGACCGCATTGCACTCGATCTACAAACCAAGCTGGACGAGAAAGAAGCCAAGGTGACCGAGATCCAGGACTCGTTCCTTGAGTTTAAGCGCGAGATCGCCAAGAACGCCGAGAACATGCGCACGGGCAAGCCGATTCCGAACCGTGTGATCGGCCAGTTTGAAAGTGCGGAGCTGAAGAAAGACCAGGAGGTCGAGAAAGTGCGGCTCAAGAATATCAATCTGCGCACGCATCTTAAGAAGCTGGAGCAGCAGCTCCACGCCAAGGAGCAGCTCGCCGAGGGGCTCCATCTGATCGACTTTGAGCAGCTCAAGATCGAGAACCAGACGCTGAACGAGAAGATCGAGGAGCGCAACGAAGAGCTCCACAAGCTGCGCAAGAAGACGACGAGCACGGTGCAAGTGCTCACACACATCAAGGAGAAGCTACAATTCATTCTGGCGGAAAACCAGACGCTCAAGAAAGAATCAGCCGAGCTGGAGGAGGCGCTGTCCGTGAACCGCGACAAGCTGGCCAAGAAGAAGAAGGAGCGCGACGCGAACCGCCACGCGCTGCACAAGCTCAAGAGCAAAGACGGCTTCGCCAAGTCGGAGCTGCTGATCGACGACTTCGAGAAGCGCGACGCCGATCTCGTGGATCTCGAGCGGAGACTCGCCGAGCTCATGCAGCGCCACACGTACCTCACCAAAGTGCTCACGGCCACGAAAGCGTAGGCCAACCAAAACAAACGTTCAAAGGACTTTTCTATTTGATAGTGCGGTTGGTGGTGGAACGAACTACTGTAGTAACTTAGGAGAGGCAGTCGGCGACACGCGCGAGAGCCACTGGCCCCGAGCTCGTAGCGGAGACCGAGGAGGAGACTGGCCCGGACGCCGCTTGCTTGTGGTTGTATGGTGGAAGGCGCACGATGGTCTTGGCGTTCTTGGCGCTGGGCGACGGCGACGAGGGCGCCGCCAACGACGGCACGCGGACCGCGCGAGGCTCCGGAGACGACGCGTTGGCGCGCGCGGCCTCGTCGTCTTCTGGCTCTTGGGTCTCTTGGGTCTCTTGGGTGTCTGCTGCTGCTGATGGAGATGTGGCTGCGCCTGAGACGGAGACAGAGACAGAGGAGACTGCGGCCTTGGGTTTCGAGATGAGCGTGGTGGTGGCGACGTGGAACTCTTCGTCGTCGGTGTCCGAGTCGCTGGAGCTGCGCGCGAACATGCGGCCGATGGATGGTGAGACCCTGAGCCACCACACCACACCACAAACAACGCACACACAGTCAGTAAGTGAGACCGTCAATCAATACAACAGCCAACAGCCAAACTCACGCGGGGATCTGCGACGGCGTGAGACTGAGCAGCGACGACGCGGCCGTGGCCTCCAAGTTGCCACGCGGCGGCGTGGACGGCGTGTTCGCGCCCAGCGCCTCGTTCTTGATCGCGGTGACGCGCAGTGGCGACAGCAGCGAGTGCGAGAAGCGCGCGAGCGCGTGCTGCTGGTGGTTCTCTTTGTTGCGGCCGTTGACCACAGGCGATTGCAGCAGCGTGGACGCGATGGACGTCGTCGCTGGCGACAGGTGGTACGCCTTTGACGAGGACACTGGCGTGGAGGCCGACGCCGTCGCCGGCAGGAGCGCGAAGTCGTCGTCCGCGTCCGGGTCCACGAGATGCGGGCCCAAGCGGGCTTTGCTTTTGAACGGCGGGCGTCCGGAGCGGGAGCCGCCTGCCGAGCCCGTGAGTCCCGTGGAGAAGAAGTTGGTCCCAGAGCCGAACGGCGACGGAGAGGGAGAGGCCGTGAGCGAGGCGAACGCGTCTTTCGCCTGCGAGCCTGGGAACGGCGAGAGCGCGAGGCTCGTGATGGGCGAGCTGCCGGCGTTGAGCAGGAACAGCGAGTTGCGCTGGCTGTTGGTGTGGTGGTGGTGGTGGTGGCTGTTGGCGGCCGCTACTTTGGTCACGTCGATGAGGTTGTTGATCTGCTTGTTCTGGATGTCGATGCGCTCGAGCAGCTCCACTTCGCGGCTCTTGGCGTCCGCGAGCTCCTTCTTCAGCTGCGCGATCTGCGCCTTCAGTAATGCGGGGGACTCGCTTTCTGAGGTTGTGGTGGTGCTGTTGGCATGGTTGCGGTTGTGGGAGTCGCACTTGCAGGGAGAAGCCGCGAGTGCCAGCGGCGGCACGAGAGCTCCCGCGGGTTTTAACCGCACGCCGCCGCTGGTTGTGAAGGGGGACAGCTTTACGTCTTTGGCGTTGGGCGGATTGAAGAACGACAACGAGGAGGAGGAAATGGAGGACGAGGACGACAGAGAAGATGACAGCGCGGACGCCAGGAGCTTGGCGGAGCTCGCTCGGGAAGCTGCTCCTCCCCCTGCTCCCGCTGCCCCCCCTGCTCCGCTGAGCGCCGGGGGCTGCAGCAGCGTCCGCCCAGCAAAGCCTCCTCTCAGTGCCACCACCATTGGGTGGGCCACCACGGGCTCCGCTTTAGGCTCCTCGTTAGTCCGCTTCTCCTCCTCTTCCTCCGCTTGGCGCATCGACGCCTCCAGACTTAGACCACCGGCGCCACTCAGCAGACGGCTCTTCTTGCGCTGCTGGATAGACTTTGGCGTCTCCACGCCGGCGCCGCTCTCTCGCTTCACGCGCTTAGCGCTGCCCGATCCTGGACTGGCATTTGGTGCGACGACGGATAGACGCTGCGGTCTTAACGGCGTGGTGGTGGATGGGACGACCGGCCCCGTCCACACGTACAGCCTCTTCTTACGGCGGTTGTCTGTGGCTGGCGCGCACGTCTTCCGCACAAGACCGATTGAGCAGAAGACGTTGGCGATGTCGTATAGGCGGCGAGCACAGGCTGAGGGAGGAGATGATGGTTCAAAAACCGGGATTAGACCCAAGCGACCCATTCTAACTGACGCGGAAACGTACATGTTTGGTTGGTGAGAGCTGCAGAGGCCCCGCCAGCGGCGGAGACGCCCATGCAGGAGGCAAAGAGCCCCATGATGTCTTCCAGGATGATCGGCTGCGGCACTTCCTGCATGTTTAAATGGAGTTCAGCCATCCAAATTCAAAATTTGAAAAAATGTCAGAGATAGACAGACTATCGTGTCGACTCACATTGCATAGAAAGATCTGGACGAAGCGCTCGCCCAGCGCCGTTGCGACGGCCTTGCGACGCTGGCCTTCAGGAGACATGCATCCTGGTGTGGTCGTAGCTGCTGCGCCAGTGGAACCATTGGCTCGTGTGGACACAGAGAGGCGTGCCATGCCGTCATCCTGAAAATTAGACCGTTTGTTAGACTGAGAAGGCACGTGGAGTGACAATGATCTATCGGACTAACCTTGAGCTTTTCTAGCGTCACGGCCATCTTGTCGTAGCCGTCCCATCGATAGAAGCTGGAGCGCAGACGACCGACTAAGCCGACGCTCTGGATGATGTTGAGGATCTCGTACATGCGTCGCCGCTGGATGCCTGTTGAATACAGCAAAACGAGCCTTTTTTTAAGAAACCAGCGACCCTCAGAAAGCGCGATTGCATGACGCCAAGTGCCACGTACCCAGCTCCTTGGCGGCGAGGTCGATGTTGATCGGATCGCTGTGATTTCGGTACATTTCGCAAAATCTGGAACGCCACGCATTTTTCCAACCATTTTAGAACCAAGACTAAAACAGAAAATGCGAACGCTCGAAGCCAGCCATTCCTTCATACGCACCTCTGGCATAAATACGCGAGCGAGTTCTCGTTGCGGCCGTCGCGCATGGGACTCTCCTCCACGTCCAGTGCCTCATCCTCCGCGTCGTCCTCGTGCTTGAGCGAGATGGCTGGCGGCCGCGCGGCGGCGGTCTCTCTTGCGAATGACGCGGCGACCACCATACTGCGTTCTTACGGAGCTCTTCACAGACAGCTACAGCGGCTTTGCGGCGGCGTGGATCGTCAAGTGGCTTCGGAAATGCGTTAGGTGCAAATGGTTTTATAGACCCTCCCGGCTAACCAGCGCTGGTTGCTCGACACACAGCGCCGCGCCGTCCCCGAGTCCAGTGTGTCGTGCGTTGCACGCGGGTCGAATGACCGCAGTTTAGACCCGAGTTCCCTCCACTGGAGCGGACGCCATACAAACCGCCATACATTCCGAACTGCTCAAATTCGAAGATACACAAAAAGGACGCGACACGCAACCCTACACTAGGCCGTCCGCCCTGTCATGAGTCATTTCACTTGCTCACCCCGCGCTCCGCTCCGCTCGCCCAGCTGGACGATACGCAACGGGGGACGGCCTGTATGTAGCCAAGTTCAAGAGCGGAGGAGAGCGGAGGAGCGTGCCCGGAAGGAAAAGAAAGAAGAGGAGAGGCGGCTGGACGCGGGGGCGGAGCGGATGGATGATAGACCAGATCAGCGCACTACCCCTTTGCCCACCAACGCCTCCCGCCATAATCTACTGTAATCTTCTGGAAATGGCGGGGGAGGGGAACGCATTCAATCCGTTATGGATACAGTCCACTACTTACCGGAGACCATTAGACCGGAAGGATATTTGCATTTTAGACTGAATGTGAGCATTTTAGTCGCTACTTGCCCGTGACGTGGAGGAGCTATCGGACGTGGGGCTCAACACCCCCATTTCGACGTCCGGCAGCTTCTCGTAGTGTTTCTTCTTGGAGTGAAGGCCCGCTGCGGACAGCGAGATGGTGACGGAGGAGGAGACGACGCCCGAGCCACCGGTCTCTTTCTTTTCATGGGCAGCGGCGTGGCAACTGGACACGGGGGACGACGGGGAGGACGCAGACAAAGGGGAGGAGGCCGACGCGCCGCTGTCGATCTTGTGGTGGTAGAGATACATGGAGATGAGAAGAACAGACAGGCCACACACGAACTCAAGCGACGGCGTGAACTTGAAGAAGAGCATGGAGAATAACATGGTCATCATCATAGCCACGGCGTGCGCGTACACGCAGGCGATGTTGTCCAAGTACTTGAGGATGAAGCCCATGGAGATGCCGCCAACGCAGTTGACGAAGATCACGGCCAGCGTCCAGCCGTTATAGCCGTCGAAAAAGCCACGGGAAGAGATCTCTCCGCCTTCCACGAGCACGCCGATGCCGTTGAACAGGATGCCGTAGACGTAGAGCTGCGCGTTCTGCCAGAGGAACGAGCACGACGTCTTGCGCTTGAACGCCCACTCGGTGAACACGCTCGCACAGGACGAGATCGTCACGGCAGTGAGTAGCAGTATCATCGCGAACACAAAGTCCTGTGGGCTCTTGCTGGAAGCGTCTGCACTGGCAGGCGGCGTGGGCGAGGGGACGTGGGCCTTCTCCTTCTGGATATGGTCCGACTGGCTCGTGACGACGCCCAGCAGCAGCAGCACAATCGCAATCTTGCGGATCTCACTCAGCCGCCGCTTCAACACGAACCGGAAGAGCACGGCGGTTGTGATGATCTTGAGGTTCCACAGCACGGAAAGCGTCGCTGGGTCGATGTAGCGCAGGATGATATACGTGAGGTTGTTGTCGATCATGTACAGCAGCGACGGCACCGCGTAGAACGCGCTTTCCTTGAGCGAGAGGTTGGCGGGCGCCGGCACTTTAAGCACCACGATCGCGACGACGCACATCACGAGCTTGAGCACTTCGATGAGGAACGTGACGGTGACGCTGATGTACGGGATCTGCCCGTGCTGCTTGGACGCGTTGATGCACAGGTTGCCAGCGCACAGCAGCGCCGCGGACGCCAGCATCCCCAGCACCTTCTGCACGACCTTCATAATGAGGGCGATAGACTACGTGTTGCGCAGAAATCGTTGGCGCAAAACACCAACAAAATGGAGGCTGCGCAGTTGGTCTCGACGGTCTAATGGCCACGTTTTCGTTGGTGATTTCCGTGCTTTGGCGATGATGACGTTCCGCGCTGACTCTGCCAGGATTAGATTTCCAGACGGACTATCCCAAACCGCACCTTGTTTTGGAACAGTTTCGTTATGTTTCACCTCAGTTGCGAATCATACTTATGTTGAGCTTTAACACCATACCATTGCATCCATTCACCATCGCCAGCTCCAATAAATAAAGGCGGCACCACGGCACGAATGGATCCGATCATGACGTCGCTGCTCTCTCGCGCGCTGCGGCGGCCGCTGCTGCAGGCGCTCTCTCTACAACGCGAGCACAAGAGCCTCAAGGGCAAGAGTAACGCCAGCGCTCGCTGGGTGCGGCGCCAGTGGAACGACCCGCTCGTGAAGCAGGCCAAGCGCGAAGGCTTCCGCTCGCGCGCCGCCTACAAACTCAAGGAGCTCAACGACAAGTTCCAGCTCATCTCCAAGGGCGACTTTGTGCTGGATCTCGGCGCAGCGCCCGGTGGCTGGAGCCAAGTGGCAGTGACGGCTACCAAGTCCACGAGCACCAGCGTGCGTGTCGTGGCTGTGGACCTGGTGCGGTTCGACACCATCGACGGCGTCGCGAACGTCGTGGGCGACTTCCGGCAGCCAGCGGTGCGCCAGCAGATCGCCGACGCGCTGCTGCGCACGAGCAAGTCACCCGCTAAGCCACAGGCCGACGTGGTGCTGAGCGACATGGCGCCGTCGTTCTCTGGGAACCCGTTTGCGGACGCGCAGAGCCAGCTGCGGCTGTGCTACAACGCGCTGAAAATGGCGGAGCTGTATCTCAAGCCCGGCGGCCACTTCGCGACCAAGATCCTGCGCGGAGAGGACGCCGAGGCATTCCGCACTGAGCTCAAGAGCAAGTTCGAGAGCGTCAAGGGCGTGAAGCCCACGTCGTCGCGGCCCGAGTCCACCGAGATGTTCCTGGTGGCCAAGGGCTTCAAGCCAGCAACAGAGAAAAAGGAGGACGATGACGACACACAACCGCAATGATGAGGATGAACATGTATGACTACTCTCTTGGCTACCTACCGGTGTTGCTGCGCTACTTCGTTCTCTCTTTCTCTCTTTATCAAATGGGAGGCCTGGGGTGTTCTCCGTCTTCTCTCGACGGAGCCAAGCCGCAGTGTTTCTGTCGCCTCTCTTCTCCCTCTGTCTTGTTGCTTAGTTGATGTCCTGGCCCAGGCGAATGGCCAGCAGCGTGTCGTGGTACTGGTTGAACGCGTCCTGGATGTCGTCCTGCAGCTGCATCGCCAGCGGCACCAGCTCCATGTTGACCTTGGCGCCGATCTGCGTCGACGCCGCCACGCGCGGCGCCAGCACCTTGACCGCGTGCAGCATCTCCTGGAGCTCCGTGTCCTGGCGGATGTCACCGGCCGAGTAGATCACCTTCTGCAGCAGTTGGTGCACGAGCTGCTCCACCTCGTGGAGCTCCGCGTCGTTGAGTGGCTCGGCCTCGGCCGCGTTCGCCAGCGCCTCGCGCTCCTCGTCCTCCCAGCGCTTGCGGGCCTCAGCAAACGCCTCACGCTCGCTGATGTCGGTCGTGCGCATCGTCATGTTCAGGAAGCGATCCAAGTGCACGTTCAGCAGCGCGTCGGGCATCTGCGTCAGCACCTGCGTCATGTAGCGGTTCAGCTCCTTCTCACGCTTGATGATGAACTTCTCTTCTTGGTTCTTGCCGATCATGGACGAGAACGGGTGGCGCTTCGGGAAGCGAGGGAACCACGGCGCGCGCTTGCCGCGACGGCCTGAGGCCGCGGTCTTGAGCTCCTGGTGGAGCGCGTTGAAGTCGTTGTAGCGACCACCCACGAGCCACGAGGTCTTGGACTGCTCCAGAATGTCGCGGCCCCACGTCACGCGCACCACGTACTCCGTGTACTCGTCGCCCCAGTTCTCATCCTGCAGCTTACGGTGACCCAGCATCGTGCACGTCATGATGCCACCCTTGAATGGGATTGGAGGACCCGTTGGGAACTCCTGGATGCGGCGCACAGGGTTCGCGAGGTTGTCGTCGTCCGCCGAAAGCAGAGGACCCTGCGGCATCTCGTTGCCTTCACCAAAAAGATCACGACCGGCCTGTGCGAGCTGCTCCGAGTTGAACTGGTCACCGGCCACGGCCTGGCCTTCCACCTTCATGTTCTCTTGCGCCATCCAGCTGAGGTCGGCGTTCTGCAACGTCTCCTGGCCCATGAGCGCACCGGAGACACCCACAGAGCCCACGGCACCGAGCTCACCTGCCTGTCCAGCGACCGCAGGCATCGGCTGGACCGAGCCCAGCGTCGCACCGGACATCGCACCGGCCGAGCCAGCGGCTCCGAGGGCACCCACCGCGCCGAGCGTGCCCATGCGCGCCTTCTGGCTCGCCTCCAGTTCGTTGAGACGACGCAGCGCGTCTGCCTCCGCCTGGTGGGCGAGCGACACGGCGTCCGCAGCGTTCGCAGCGTCCTGGGCAGCCATGGCAGCGGCCAGCGACGCCTTCTGAGCACGCGCCAACGCCAACTGGCGACGCGCCTCCTCACGCTGCACCGAAAAGCGGTACGCCGTCTGGATCTTGCGCGCCGCGAGATCGCGCTTCTGAGTCCACAGTCGCTGGCGCTCTTCTTCATCACGCTGAGCGGCTAGCAGGCGAAGACGCTCCTCTTCTTGGGCCTGCAGTATCAGTTGCTGCTGCTCATCAGCACGGCGACGAGCCTCCTCCACGGCAGCACGCGACTTGCGGATCGCGTGGAGACGCGCGACAAAGTGGCGCTGCGCAGCCAGCACGTACAACGCCGTGTGCCAGCGCTTGGTCGCCGACTGCTTCTTCTCGGCAGCCGTAGCGGCCGCCTCGGCCTGCAGGCGCTTGCGCAGCTTGGCTTCCTCGAGCTGCTGGTGGCGCTTAATCGCCTTCTTGCGGCCCAGCTTGCCGCGCACGATCGCCTGGATCTTGATCGCGGCGTCGTTGCGGGTCGCCTGCTCCACCGCCATCCGCGCGCGAGCACGCAGCAGCAACGCCTTGAACGCGTTGCCGGCGATGACGGCAGTGATCGCCGTCTTCAAGCGCTTGCGAGCGAGCGCCTTACGACGCAGGCGGTTGCGGTACGCGTTGCGCTGCTTGATGAACGTCTTGCGCACCTGGAACATGCGGAACACCGACTGCATCTTGACGATGGCCGCGTTGCGCTTCTTGGTGTACTCGTACAGCCACAGGAACGCCTTCTGGGCCATGATCTTGGCCGTCGCGTATCGCCAGCGACGACGCGCGAGCCACTTGCGCAGTCGCGACACGATCCATGGTCCCATCTTCTTCATGTCGACCTTGAGAAGCGCGTCCAGCAGCGCGATCTTGCCGGTCTTGAAGAAGACCTTGGTGCGGCCGAGACGGTACGCATCTGGATCCACACGGAACGACCAGAGCACCGCCTCCGTGAACGTGCGCTCATTGTACTGCGCGAACATGGGCGTGACGGTTGGCGGCAGCACCGGCTTGTAGATGCGGCAGATCTCCTCGTACGACACACGCGTCGGAAGCCCGACCTTGAGCAGCTCACAGGTCGCCAGCATACCCGTGCACCGCAGCTGGTCCACCACGTAGCCGTGGTCAAACACGCCGGGCGTCATGGTGGCATTCGGCTTGATGCATCGGATAAAGTTGCAGCGCGTGGCGTTGAGCGTGTCCACGAGGTCCTGCATCTGCTCTGTGAACTTGGACGACACGCTCACGACCTTGCGCGAGTTGGACAGCGGCGCGTCCATCGAGTCCGCCTGCGTCTTGACCGAGAACAGCTCCGTGATGATCGGCAGCTTGCTGGACATGACAAAGTCTTCGAGATCCTTCGGGATCGTGTCGTTGTTCTTGTCGATGAAGTTGCCGATTGTGTACGGCACCTTGGTGGCGAAATGCTTGATGATAAACACAAACTTCTTGTCCTTTTCGTGCGGCGCCAAAAAGTGCGCGTGGCCGGCGTGGGTCTTGTGGAGCGTGCTGTTCCACTTCTCGTCCGACGGCTTGGGCGTCTTGGACTCCTGGTCCAGCAGCGGCAGCAGACCATTGGGCTTGGACGAGATGAGCTCGATACAGTCGCGGTTATCTGGCCACGCGATCTTGCCCACTTCAATACCTTCCTGCGTGAACAGCTCCTGCTCGGCGATGAACACCTGCTGGTTGAACGTGGCCTGCAGCGCCTCGTTCGCGTAGTTGATCAGCAACTGCTCAAAGTCGTTCACCTCGAACGACTCAAAGCCGAAGATATCCAGCACGCCGATGAACGGCAGCGAGCTCGCGCCGTGGCCCAGCGACGTGTTGATCTTGTACAGGATCCACTTAAAGAGGTGGTTGTACATGGACTTGGCGATCGCGTCACGCACGTAGCCGCCCTCCTTGGCCGAGCGCTTGATCGTGAAGATCTCCCCACGCGTCGAGATCTCTCGCTCCGTGATCACGCGCGTGAGTCCGGCAGCGTCCAGACCCAGCAGCGCCGCACTCGACTGCAGGCTGCGCTGCGCTGTCGGGACGACTTCACCAGCGTCGCCCTCCGCCGTCTCGCGGTCCTTGAGCTGCAGGTTTCCTAAGTGCAGCAGCCCCGCGAGCACCGTCCAGACCTGTTTCTGGAGCGGCTTGTCGATGCCGACAGTCGAAAGCGCACTCACGACCTCGTCAAACAGCAGCTCGTCGTCGATGTTCGGGTCGGACACGCAGCCGCTCTGGTTCAGATACTGGTACTTGTCCACGGGCTCAAGCTGGAGCTCAGCACGGAGCTGGTCGTCCGCGCCGGCCAGTAAGAAGTAGAAGATGTGGAAGTTGCGTTCGCCTGGGATCTGCGCGACCACGCGGAACTTCTCGAGCAGATACGTCTCGATAAACGCGCCACACAGCGTGTTGGTCTCGGGCTGGAACTGGAGCTTCATGAACTTACCGAAGCGCGAACTGTTGTGGTTGCGCAGCGTCTTGGCGTTGCCAAAGGCCTCGAGGATCGGGTTGGTGTCCCACAGGCGCTTGTCCAGTTCAATCGCCAGCGCGTTGGTCTCTTCGTACGCCGCCATGTTGGTCGGCTGCTTGCTGTTGCTGCTTTTCTTGGTGGCGGCCGCGAGCGACGCCAAGTGTTCGCGCGACGTCAAGTACCGCAGCACGATCTTCGAGGTCTCGGTCTTACCAGCGCCCGACTCGCCCGAGATCACGATGGACTGGCACTGCGACGGCGTGCGCAGCGCCATTTGCTGGAACGCCACCTCGGCAATCGCGTACGGGTGCGGCGCGCGGTCGCCCATCTGCGTCTTGATGTAGTCCTGGATCTTGGGCTCCACCACGCGCACCAGTGGGTTCACGGCGATCAATACGTTGGCCATGAGCGTGTACGGCTTGAGGTTGTCGGGTCGCGAGCGCGCGTACAGGTTCTCCAGAATGCCGGCCTCGTGGATGTAGTACAGCGCCGTCATGTCGTCCACCACGCGCGGGTTCACGCGGTACAAATCGCCGATCTCGCGCAGATCCAGCGTCTCGCGGCCGTACTTGCCGTGGACTTGGAGCACCATGCCCTTCTCAAGGTCCTCCTGGTACGACACGATCTCCACCACGCGCCACACCTTCTCCGGGTCCGGGATCCAGATCTGCGAGCCGATCTCCACGGGCGTCTGCGCCAGCGCGCGCATCACGTCCGTCGTGTTGCGGCGTCGCAGTTGCTCCAGCTCGGCGCGGCGCTTGTTCTCCAGCACGAGCCGCTGCGCGTGGCTCAACTGCGAGAGATCCACGGGCGCGCCGCGCGACGGCTTGAAGAGCTCATGCGCGGGCAGCGCCGCCGACGCCACGAGCTCCACGCGCGGCTTGCCTCTGCTCGCCATGGTGACGACGATTCGTTGGCGTTGGTGGTCTAAAGGTGTTGGTGTCGGGGGTTGTTGGCGACTGAACTGCCGACGGTGTTAGGCGTTAGGCTTGAGGCTCCCTTCGGGCTTCTTCCTGCGTCTGTGTGATTTGAGTTGGTTCCTCCCAGTCGCGGTGTCGCACGCGTCGCACGTTTGGTGGGATCGGTTCGGGATTGCGTCTAAACTCCAGACACGCCAGCAGTGCAAGAGAGCGACCGACGTTCGTCCGATCGGAGTGGGGATGGTTCAGTTCCGGTCGGGAATCGATCTCCGGACACGTGCGGTTGTGTTAGAGAGCGATCCAGAAACTCGGTCTGAACTTTTCACCACCTGACTTCAACCGGTGAGGAGAACTAATACCGGTATGGAGTCGGTACTGGACAGAGGTGGTTACTAACAGTAAGTACGGTTTGGGTTGGCTGCTTCGGCAAAGTTCGCTGGATACCAGACCACCCTCAAGCGGAAACCAGCTGCTTGTCTATGGCGCGGCAATCGGGCAGTGGTGACTCGCGCGTGTCATGCAACCTGTGTTGTGTTTCTGCAACTTTAGTTTGGACCTCTCTTCTCATCAGGATCCAAGCTCAGCCATCGTCATCACCAGCATCATCGACCAGTCTAAAATCCGATCCAAAGGACCCAAGTCGATCGAATCTTCCCTTCGATCCTCCCACCCAAAAGCTACACACCACACAACCAGTCACCATGGCCAAGCTCAGCATCAAGAACGTCGACGTCAAGGGCAAGCGCGTGCTCATCCGCGTGGACTTCAACGTGCCGTTCGCCAACGGCGCCATCTCCAACACGCAGCGCGTAGACGCCGCGCTGCCGACGATCCAGTACGCGCTGGACAACGGCGCCAAGGCCGTCGTGCTCATGTCCCACTTGGGCCGTCCGGACGGCAGCGTCGTGGCCAAGTACTCGCTCGCGCCAGTCGCCACGTACCTCGCGCAGAAGATCGGCCGTGACGTGCAGTTCCTGAAGGACTGCGTGGGTGCTGAGGTGGAGGCGGCGTGCGCCTCGCCAGCGCCTGGCAGCGTCATTCTGCTTGAGAACCTCCGCTTCCACGTGGAGGAGGAAGGCAAGGGCAAGGACGCCGCTGGTAGCAAGGTCGTCGCCACGAAGGAGCAGGTCGCGGCCTTCCGCGCCAGCCTCAGCAAGCTCGGCGACGTGTACGTCAACGACGCCTTCGGCACGGCCCACCGCGCCCACAGCTCCATGGTCGGTGTCAATCTTCCGATCAAGGCCGCTGGTTTCTTGCTGGACAAGGAGCTTGTGTACTTCGCCAAGGCGCTCGATGCGCCAGAGCGTCCGTTTGTGTCGATCCTCGGCGGTGCTAAGGTCGCCGACAAGATCCAGCTGATCATGAACATGCTGGACAAGGTCGACGAGATGGTCGTCGGCGGTGGCATGGCGTTCACGTTCAAGAAGGTGATCAACAACATGGAGATCGGCAGCTCGCTGTATGACGAGGAAGGCGCGAAGATCGTGCAGGCGATTGTGGACAAGGCTAAGGCGAAGGGCGTGAAGCTCCACCTGCCAACCGACTTTGTCATCGCCGACAAGTTCGCCGCGGACGCCAACACCAAGGTCGTGACCCAGGACGAGGGCATCCCTGCTGGCTGGCTCGGCCTGGACATCGGTCCAAAGTCCAAGGAAGTGTTCGCGCAGGCCATCCTGAACGCCAAGACCGTCGTCTGGAACGGCCCAATGGGCGTGTTCGAGTTCGATGCCTTCGGTACAATTGCATTGTCTGTGTGTAGCTGTGCTGTCATTCCCATCACTAATATGGTCACGCTTGTATGCTCCCACAGCTCAGGGCACCAAGACCGTCATGGACGCTGTTGTCAAGGCCACGACCACGGGCGCCACCACGATCATCGGCGGCGGCGACACCGCGACGTGCTGCGTCAAGTTCGACACGGAGGACAAGGTCAGCCACGTGAGCACGGGCGGCGGCGCCAGCTTGGAGCTGCTCGAGGGCAAGGTGCTGCCTGGTGTCGACGCGCTCTCGCAGGCGTAAGTGTGTGCTGTGCGTGTCGTGTTCACAACTATCAACAGAACTCTGTATTGAAAGACCATCTTGCAAACCACCACTACTTTTGGGATCAAATGCAATCGTGTTGTTTGCCCATAGATCACGCGACGGCCTCAGCAGCAGTCTGTGAGCCGCCGCAAACAGTACTAGTATGGACGCAGTATTGTTGCCGCCAGAAAAGATCGTGCGACTCAGTATAACCAATGCGAGAGAACTCGCTCAAACTTCCGTCGTCGAGTACGACGCGCCGTAGCCCATGTTGTCAAATCCGGTCATGGAGGCGTAGTTGTAGTGCTGGTGCGACTCGGCGAATTCGCGGTCGGCCTTGGTCTGGTTCCACTCCTCCATCTCCCGCTTGTAGCGCGCGCGGTCCTCGCGCTCCTTCTCGGCGAACGGCGCGCGCTGCGCCTCCGTCGTCTTCGCCCACGCCTCGCCGAGCTGCTTCGAGATCTCCGTGTTTTTCATGTCCTGGTTATCGGCCTTGATACGCGGACGCATGACCTGGCTGTAGAACAGGAACGCCGACGACGCGCGCTTGGGCGCGTCCGGGTGTTTCTTGGCGCGCTTGTTGGGCACGCGCAGCGGTCCGTCGTACGACGCCATCTCCAACTCGTAGCGCTCCTTGTCCTGGTCGGCCGCGGCCTTCCAGGGCTTCTTGTCGTCGTCCGTCATCTTGGCCCAGGCGTCAGCGATGGCGCGCATGATGTCCGTGACCTTGGCGTCCGGCTCGAGTGTGGCCTTGATCTCCTCGCGCTTGTCCATGGAGAACAGAATGTACGGCGACTTGCCGCGCTTGGGCGCGCCCGGCGCCTTCTTCTGCAGACGCTTGCGCTTCTTCCCCGGCTTCACGGGCGGCAGCCACGCCGTGCCGGCATGGTCCGCGGAGGCTGCAAGTGGCTCCATCTTTCGCGCTTCAAACTGGTCGCTGGTCGTTTGACCTCTTCTTTCTATGCGTATACTCAGCGCCCGAGGAAATCGAAGAGTGAGGGATAAACTATACCATACAGAACTCCACAGCGGCAGCGAAGAGGCGGCGTCTGCGGCAGCTCACAGGTCATCTCTCCGATTTGCAGTCTTATCATCTCGCCTGGAGAGAAAATCAGGAAAGGCGACAGATGGGCTCCTCTCGCCTTGTCCCAGAAACTATTTTGACCAATCCTCGCACGCGATTGACAGATATTTGACCAATAAAACTGTGATTAGATGTTTGAATCCTCGGGAAATGGCGGGATCGTACTTACACGAAGCACCACGCTACTCCTTGCCGTTGATTGGCCATTAATGATTCATTTATGGCCTGTGAGATCGCTCCTCGGATCCGTTCGAAGAGAACACCCGCAAAGCAAGCTCAAGCAACTCCCAGTAGACGCAGGCGACGGCGACGATGGCGAAGCACCACCCGGATCTCGTGATGTGCCGCAAGCAGCCAGGCATCGCGATCGGACGTCTGTGTGAGAAGGACGACGGAAAATGCGTGGTGTGCGACTCGTACGTGAACCCGTGTACGCTCGTGCGCGTGTGTGACGAATGCAACTACGGCTCCTACCAGGGGCGCTGCGTGATCTGCGGCGGCCCCGGCATCTCCGACGCGTACTATTGCCGCGAATGCACGCAACTGGAGAAAGATCGCGACGGCTGTCCGAAGATCGTGAATCTAGGCAGCTCCAAGACCGATCTCTTCTACGAGCGGAAGAAATACGGGTTCAAGAAGCGGTGATCGACGGTTAGAAGAGTCCACGTCACCGCCACGGTAGCTGATGCATACTAGTATATCCTAACTCCTCAATCCACTCAGGCACCGCCTTTCACGCGATTTCGATGTTCGGTATCAGTGCTGCTTGGAACGCGCAGGTGTGCAGGCAAATACTCGTACACGACGGCCATACGATTGAAGCCCCGAACCTTCGCGACGGCCTCAGATCTAATCAGGCGCGAGGCTCCAAGCACATCGATTGTCTCATTCCTCATGTTGAGTAGCAGGGTGCATGCTAGATACGACATCCCTGCGACGGTGCGATGTAGACGCACCCACCATCACCACTAGCCGAGACCACACACACGCGAGAGTGACAATGCCTCGCTGGCCGTACAGGCTCCGTACGAGAGCTTCGGTACTATGTAGACCATAGACCAAGCACCACACGTGTGCTTTGGATCCATGGCTGTTGCACGACGCTTGACTAGCGCTGGCGTGCGCATGACGTTACGTGCACGCACGTTGCATCTGGGCCGTGCGAACTCAGACTCAGGTCCGGTGAACCTGGAAATAGATCCCTGGAACTGGAAATATGGTCAGATATCTGGTGTCGGCTCCCTTTACGGTAATTTATTATCTTTACCGCAGTGTGGGACGGCTCAAATCGCCTGTCGCATGGTTTCTTGCTGTTCTTCGGTTTTTTATTTCGTACATTTCCAACCTACTGGGTGCGTTAATTTTAGCATCTGAACTGTCCTGATTGGCTGAAAGACCTCATTTTTAGCCACTGATTGATACCGTCCTATATTTTAGCTCGGATGTGTTCTCTTGGTCGAACCATTGCGCCTGCGGTGACGCTGCCATCATCTGAACAGAGATCGAGAGTTGTCATCTACCACGTGCCGCCTTGAAGAAGCGCAGCGGCGGTCAAGAGGAAGAGCAGTCGTGTTGCACCCGGTCACCACGCGAGTGAGACACAGCTTTATCGTGCCACGTCGTGTGCATACAGTAGCCCTGTAGTCCACGGCGGCGAGAAGTAAATAACCCGATTCGCAGATCCGTTCCGAGGTACGTAAATGTGTTCCGGGGAGAGAGAGAAGAAGAAGAAGAAGAAGAAGGCGACTTTTCCGCCTTAACATGAAGATGCAAGTGCAAATTGCATGCATCTACATGACGACGCGCCATCTCTGTCGCTGTCTCTCTCTCTCCACGGGCGGACGTGTATGTGTTTGGTGATGGCTGACTTGACGCTCAGTGCGTGACGTACTGTAGGTTGAAGCAGCCAAGATGATGCAGCGCTTGCGTCACGCGTTCAACGGCTGGCTGCCGCAGTCGCCGTCGGGCACGCGCGTGGACTTCCAGGTCTCGGCGCCGCTCGCGCACGGCCAGACGCTGTACATCGTGGGCGACATCCCGGCGCTGGGCGGCTCGGTGGACTGCGTGCCCAATCCCACGGCGTCCTCGTCCTCGGGCGGCAGCAGCAGCGGCAACACGTCGGCAGCGCTGGAAGCCGGACTCGCGCTCGTCACCACGCCCGACTACTACCCCGCCTGGTACAACCTCGAGGCCGTGGTCGTGCCCGTGGGCACCGTGATCCGCTACCGCTACGCCATTTGCTCGGGCGCTCGCTTCCTGCGCTACGAGAACATCGACGCACCGGCGCGGGAGATCGTCGTGGGCATTGAAGACATTTGCACGCAGGACTCGCTGGACTCGCTCACGCTCGTGCCGGCGGACGCCTGGGGCGTCGTGCCGCGCCTGAGCTCGGGCCAGGCGTTCGTGGACCGTCGCGCGAATGGCGACTCGGACGCCAGCGGCAACGGAAACTCTGGAAACAACACCGGCAACGCGTCGTCGTCCGGTTGGAGCCTGCGACGAACGTCCAAGAAGTACGCGCAGTCGATCTCCGAGTCCATCCCGGAAGAAGGCGCCGACGTGGAGATGAAGGACGCCGAGGAGGAGGACGAGACGAGCACCGCGACCGCGAGCACTGTGGCCACCAGCGACTTTATGCCGCCGCAGTTCCACCACCAATTGCACCGCAACCAGAGCGCGCCGGCCGCCGTGCCCTCAGAGGACGACGCTGCGCGGCTCATGTGCCACAGTCCCGTGCACAGCCGCGCGCGGTCGTACTCGGACGAGTCCATCAAGTCGCCGCAGAACGTGACCATTGAATCCACGGACGGCGTGATCATTGTGGTGTACCGCCTGCCCGTGCTCGTGCAGCGCTCGCCCGAGGGCGTGTACACGATCGAGTGGGAGGACGACAACTTGTTGTGCCCGTCGGGTCTGCTTAAGGAGACGAACGCCAGCTCGCAATGGGATCGCGTCGCGTCCACGCGGCTCACGTGGGTGGGCACAGTCCACTGCTCATCCGTTATCCCCAAGGAGGACGAAGAGCGACTGGCGCGGCAGTTGGAGACGTTCCACTGCGTGCCGGTGTTTCTCAACGAGTCGCTCGGCACGACGTTCCACAGCTTCTGCTACGACACGCTGTGGCCCATTTTCCACAACCTCGTGGGTGTGTACGGCCGCCTGCCGACGCGTTGGTGGAATCCAAACCAGCAGAAGAATGCCTGGTCGTCGTACAAGAACGTGAATCGAATCTTCGTGAACAAGGTTATTGAAGTGTACAACGAAGGCGATCTCGTGTGGGTCCAAGGCCTCCACTTGCTGGTAGCGCCGTCGTTCCTGTCCCGTCGTCTGCCGAACGTGAACGTGGGGCTCTTTGTGCACACGCCATTCCCATCGTCCGAGATCTTCCGCACGCTGTCGGTCCGCGCGGACTTGCTGCGTGGAATGTTGTCTGCGGACCACATCGGCTTTCATCTCTACGAGCACGCTCGGCATTTCCTCACAAGCTGCCGACGCATTCTCGGCTTGACGTACAGCGCGCAGCCTGGTGGATACATTGGCATCGAGTACAATGGCCGCATGGTGATGCTGACGATCAGCCACATCGGTATCGAGACTGCGTTCATGGACGCCATCAACCAAAGTGAGGCGGTGATCAAGGACACGGAGGTGTTGAAGGAGAAGTTCGACGCAGAAAAGCAAACCGTGATTGTCAGTGTTGACCGAGTTGAGCGGCTCAAGGGCATCTTGCTCAAGTTGGCGGCTGTCGAACACTTCGTGATGCAGTACCCAGAGTACCAGACCAAGATTCAGCTCATCCAAGTCGGCCTCGTGGATTCGTCGAATCCGTCAGAAGAGAAGGCGGCGCTTTACCGCGAGATCGGAGATGCAGTCACGCGAATCAATGAACGGTTTGCCGAAGGCCGCACGACCCCGCTCGTCTCGTACTCGGAGGTTGAAAATACGGATATGGCGTCTCGCTTGCCACTGTGGAAGATTGGTGACGTGTATCTGACGACGAGTGTTCGCGACGCGATCAATCTCTACCCGTTCGAGTTTGTGTACGCGCACGAAATGTCGAAGCGGCCTGGGGTGGTGATCGTGTCGGAGTTTTCAGGAAGCAGTCGTGTGCTGACAGGAAGTATCGGTATCAACCCGTGGAAGCGAGAAGAAATCGTCAAGGGACTTCTGCTTGCGTTTACGATGTCGGATGAGGAGCGACTCGCACGCCATCGCAAGGATCTTGAGTACATTCGACACAATTCACGCACCCAGTGGGCCCAGCGGATACTTGTTGATCTGAAGCGCACGAAGACGTACGCAACGGATGGCGAGTACATGGGCTACGGTCTTGGTTTGGGTTTTCGCAAACTCGAGTTCAACGCCGGCTTCAAGCTTCTCGACACAGAAGAAGTCGCGCGGGCATACCGTACAAGTTTCCGCCGAGTGCTCTTGTTCGACTACGGCAGCACACTTACACAAGAGGAGACCAAGAAGAACGATTTCTCGAAGTATCTCGGAGCCGAGCAATCGGCAAATGAAGGAACCGTCGTGCCTCGCGTGGAAACTCCAGCAGCATCCCCCGAACTCTTGTCGGCGCTCTCTTTGCTGTGCGCAGATCCTCGCAACACGGTGTTTGTGCTCAGTGGCAGGGAGCGAGCTGACTTGGAAAAGACGCTCGGCTCGGTGAAGGGACTTGGTCTCGCTGCAGAGCATGGATATTTATACAAGTGGGGTGACTCGAAGGCGAGCGACGATGAGGATTTCTGGATGTGCACGAAGGACAACTTCGACGATTCGTGGAAGGATGTAACGCACTCCGTGATGGATATTTACACACAGCGCACGCACGGCACGTACGTGGAGCTCAAGGGCAGCTCCATGCTGTGGCAGTTCCGAGACGCCGACCCCGAGTTTGGTCAGCTCCAGGCCAAGGAGCTCACGGACCAGCTGAAGCAAGTGCTGGAGTACTTCCAGGTGGAAGTGATCACGGGCACGGATTATCTGGAAGTGCGTCCTGAGGGCGTGCACAAGGGCGTGATCGTCGACCGTGTGATCTCAACGCTCGAGTCGTCCGGATCGGGATACGTCGACTTTGTGCTGTGTATTGGTGACGACCAGTCGGACGAATACATGTTCAAGTATCTGACCGAGAACTCGCGCATGCGTCAGAAGGTTTTCCCAGTGACGGTCGGCAAGAAGCCAAGCGCGGCCCAGTATTTCGTCAACGACGTGGAGCAGGTGATGGAGGTGCTGCATTCGCTGACGAAGGTTTCGACGGCGGCGAATCGCAACTTGTCGCTCAACGATCTGCGGCTTTTGGACCAAAACTCAAGCCGCATGGGACGGTACGAATGCTTCTCCTTTTGTTGTTGAAATGGGTTCCGTAGCTGACTGACTCACTGTTGTTGCCCTTGCAGAGCCGACTTCCTCGCCAATTTGCGAGTCCAGCCTCCGCCTGCAACCTATGCGAGCGAAATCAGCTTTGAAACAAATCGCCCCGCGCAGACACAGTTCAGCACGACCCCCACAGCTGCTGACATCACACACAGATCGTCGGAAACGGGCACGCTGTCGACCAGCAGCCAACTCGGCGGTGGTGGTGGTCTCAGTCGCGGCCTTGGTGGACTTGGTGGTGGTTTAGGTGGTGGCGGAAGTCTCGGAGGTGGTCTCGGGGGCTTGCGATCCAAGCACTCGATGTCGATGAGCGCGCTGTCGAGTGTCACGCACTCGTTTCCCAGCACGTCGTCGACCTACGAGCAATACTTCAACAACATCGGCGAGAGCGAGAACGAAGACGACCCTGGCGGCATCTTCTTCTAACGCGCGACCCCAATTAGATGCCCCCAGCAGTGCGCTCATTTGACGAGCAGCTACATTTTGGTCTCCGGCTCACGAGAGGGGAGGTGTTGACCAACAAACCACAAGGAGAGAATGAAAAAGAGGAAGAGAAAACGAAGTCAATAAACAGCAACATTCACAACGTGGCGTGTTGAATGCACAGCCAGCACTGCAACATTGCAGCTTAGCCCTGCGCGGCGCGCTGCAGCTCTTTCCGCAGCGCGTTCGCTTCTTCCTCGCCCTGCTTGATGTCGAGATACTTCTCCTGGACTTCACCGACCTGGTCGCCGAACGCGTAGTCCTTGACGACCGCCGCGTTCCAGTCGACGCTCGAAAACACGTAGCCGTTGGCCTTGTCGATCACACGCACGAGCTTCTCGAGGCTCTCGGCGTCCTGGATCTGCAGCGGGAAGAAGTTGACGAGACTGAAGTCCTCCACCACGTCGATCAGCGCCTCGTTCATGCGTCGGAACTTCTGCGCGAGTGCGCTGGGCGTGGGGTGCTCGGCGGTCGCGTGGCCTTCGTAGTCCACCGAGTCGTCGTCCAGCGCCGTGTCCGTGGGGTTGTCCAGGCGGTCCAGCAGATACCGCAGGTCCAGCACGTCCGTGTAGAAGTCCAGGTTGAACGCCAGTTTGCCGTACTGCTGCATGAGATCGATCTTGGACAGCACGTTGACGTGCGGCAGCTCCAGTCGCACCATGGACGAGAGGCTGAGCATCACGACCGAGATGAACTTGGCGCTGTCCGTGCAGTGGTGCGCGTCCACCAAGTGGACGACCGAGATACGGTAGTTGAGCTTCTGGATCTTCTGCAGGATGTTGAACACGCTCTGCTCGTGTGTGTACAGCTCCACTTGGCCTGGGAAATCGAAGAGCACGTACTTGCCCTCGAGCGCCAGCAGTCGTTCCTCCAGCCAGTCGAAGTTGTGGTCGATGTAGTCCATGCAGTACACCAGGCCTATTATGTACCGCACAGTCCACAGCGTGTACTCCTTAGCGTCGCCTCTAATAATGCACACACACTACAACCACGCACCTCCATTGGGCCCTAGCTCCAGCTCCTCCATCACTGTCTCCAGACACACCATGTCCATGATGTCGATGGCGGGCGTGTATGGCAGGTTCTCGTTGGCCGGGTCCATGTTCACCACCACAACGTCGCGGCTGTTGGCCTGC
This sequence comes from Pythium brachiatum, assembly GCA_023337615.1. Classification (NCBI taxonomy): domain Eukaryota; phylum Oomycota; class Peronosporomycetes; order Pythiales; family Pythiaceae; genus Pythium; species Pythium brachiatum. The sequence continues at coordinate 9,551 of JAADXI010000084.1, read as the reverse complement.
AGGAACTGCTGCATGCCGTTGCAGTACGTCGTCTTGCCGGAGCCCGGTGGGCCCAGCACCATCTGTGCGTACGGCATGTTCACGCAGGCACTGCACTTGCAGCGTCTCGTTCTCGCGGCTTCGCGGCGATCGAGCTTCTGGGTCTGATGGTCTTTTGGCTCGGCTGCAATCGGGGCTTGTATTCGAGTAAACGCATTTTCATCCAATCAATACAACGTAGCTCTTCACATGGCTACATTCCCTCGTGTTTGTGACATGTACCCAACAAAAGATCACGATGCGTGCGCGACGTTCGCTGTGTCGATGCCCAGCTCGCGACAGAACTCGTTCTCCATTTGCTTGAAGAACTCGTCCTCTGGAGGCGCGACCACCGTAGCTCCTGCGCCAGCAGCTCGTCCATCAGGCGCTGCAGTCTTAGGCGGTGGACCTCCAGCCGCATCGCCACGTCCGCCGCCTCCCCCGCCACCGCCTAGCTGGTCTTGCTGCTGCTTGGCCACCGTCTCGCGCGTCGCCTTCATGCGCTCACTCTCTCGCTTGAAGTACGCTTCCATCGCTTGGCGCTCGCCACTCGACGCTCGCGACAACGTGCGCGGCACTTCCATGATGTGCAGGTTGCCGATCTGGTCGCCGATCGCCACGAGCTGCTGCTTCACGTTCTGGCTCGCTGCGGTCGTGCCTCCGGCAGGAGCAGCGGCACCTCCTGCTCCAGCACCGACGCCACCAGGCTTGGCACCTCCCTTTGCAGCTGCAGCTGCAGCCACAGCTGCGTTGTTGTGGGCACCGCCACCTCCAGCACCTCCGGTGATCGTCGGTCGGAACTCAATCGACGTGAGCGCACACGCCGTCACTCCGACGGACAGACTCGCGCGGTGCGACTGGTCCATGAAGTCCCACACTTCGAGCATACCGTCGGCCTTCCCGACATAGATCACCGCTGGGCGTGTGGGTGAAAACGCCGCGCATGTGATGGCGGACATGGACAACGGCGACGCGAAGATCGGGCCGTTCGTGTCCGAGGCCTTTTGGACTTGGGTCGCGTTCCACAAGTGGAAATTCGACTCGCTCACAGTCATATAAATCGACGGAAAGAAAGGCGACACCCGCACCGTGATCGTCGAGCGGAAGTGGTCTCGACACAGCCACTGCACGTACTCGACGCCTTCTTCTGCCGCACCAGCCTCGCTGTCGTGGCCACTGGGCGCTTTTCCTGCTGCTGCTGTCGTTGTGGAAGCCGCGTGCGGTCGCCAGTCCGCGTACACCAACTCCCCTTCCTCTGTACCACAAAAAAAGCGGCTTGTAGACGCTACGGACGCTGCAGTAGACCCCGAATCTTCCTTCGGACGCTCCAAGCAGATACATTTGAGTCCCAACTCGCCCGCTGTCTCCACTTTCGTGAGTGCGATGCTGTAAATGGGCGTGAAGTGGACTTCGGGCACCGTGTCTTTCGCTCCGCTCGCTCCAGAGCCCTTCTCGGCTTTTGTGCGTGTGAGACCGCGGTACTTGGGATCTTTAAAGCGCAGGTCCCAGAAACACACCTGGCCGTCGCCCGCGATCGTCACAAACTGGTGCACGCTGTTGTCACCTGACGCCACGAGGTGGCCTCGGTTGTTGACTTCCATGCCTGCTGGCAGCCACAACAGATCCGCCACAGGCCGGCGGTGGCTGCTGTCGATGTGCGAGACGTACAGTGGCTTCACTGGTGGGATCTGCTTGGGTGCTTCGTCCTCGGTCTTGGCGCCTCCGCCACTATTCGCAGAAGATGAAGATGAGGCCACCGCCTTGGTCTTACCCTTGGACATGTGCTGCTCGGCCTTAGCAAAGTCCCACACGAGCACTTGGCCGTTGTATAGTCCGCCTGCGACGATGTGAGGCTGCGACGGATTGAAGCGCAGCGTGAGCACATCTTGCGGCGCCTCCAGCATGAGCTGCGGGTGGATCAGGTCCACAAAGTTCCAGATGAGAATGTAGGAGCTGTCGATGCGGTCCAGCAAGTCCAGTCGCTTGGAGAAGTTGACGTTGGCTGCCGCTGCGACAGCCACCACGCCGTTCTTCTTGGGGTGCCAGTCGATGGCCGGCAGCGTTTTGTTCTTACTGTAGACCAGATCCGTGAAGCTGCGCAGCTCTTTGATGGCGTTTTCATTCTTGTTGTTAGCGCCGCCGCCACTGACACCGTCCTCTTCAAACAGATTCGCGAACGGATCCAAGAAGATGTCGAGCGTCTCGTTCTGCTGCAGCGCCTCCTCCACCAGCGGCAGCACTTTGTCCAGAAACGCCTGGAGCTTCTCTGAATCCATCTCGTCCTGCCGCTTCTTGGGCTCCATCACGATCGGCTCGTACTGCAGCGCGCTGTTGACCGAGCGGAACCAACTGGTCTGCGTGGTGTTGTCCACCAACGGCGGGATGCCCTGCAGGCCGATGTCCTGCTCCATGCGCGTGAGCTCGTAGTTCGGGTCCTTGTGCTGACGCCACTCCACGAAACCCACTGGATACAGAACTTAGCCAGTCATCGATTCAAAATGAGTCGCAAATATGTATACGTACGCTGGTCAGCGTCACGGTCGCTGAACTTGTAGTCCGCGTTCAGCTCGTCCGACATCTTGGTGACCGAGATCTTGATCTACACAGTATCAAGATACATCGTCTCATGAGCTACGCCATTTTACCACACACAGCACATCACACAACACCAAACGCACGAGCTGTCGGGAGCTGCGGATGCTCAGCGCCTCCACGTCCTCGTGTGAGTCTTTCGACGTCGTTGAGGTCCACGCGCGCGCGACCACCGGTCGGTCTTCGTACACAATCGATGAGAAGTCGTCGACGGCGCTGTCTTTTGCACTGGCCTTCTCCTGGGCTTCCAAAGCCTCCTGCTGCTCGCGCTCGCGCTGCGTGAGCAGCTCCATCTGCGCGTCGTAGGCCTTGCGCGTGAGGCAGAGCAGCCAGTTCTCGCCGTACACTTCGGTCGGATCCGCGACGATCAGTAGCTCCTCGCTCTGCATCTTGTTGATCTCGGCCCTGAACTCGTGGAACGGACACATGAAGCCGACCTGCGCGATCTGCGTGAGGATCTCGGCCTTGCTGAACACCTTGAAGGGCACGGTCTCGCGTAAGCCGCTCCCGGTCTTGAGGTTGAGCGTCTCCATCTCGCGCATCGAGATCATCATGGGCCGCGTGCCCTCGGGCGCAGGCAGCTTCTCGCTCGGTGCCATCCTCTCTTCTCACTTGTACTGGTGAGTATCTCGCACTGACAAGACAGCTTTCGATAAATTCCATCCGTCCCCAAGTCATTCGTAGCATTGTATCTACGACCTTTCACGTCCCCATCAAATCCGGGATTTTGAGGTTCATAAATCATCAATTTAATGTCGAAATTTAGCAAATACTAAGCCCAGCAAGCAATAAAAACAAAAGGCTTCATCTACAATCTGCACGCCCACGGCCACTGCCCTGCGTAGAGCGTACGTCGTGCGTCCTACTCTGTGTGGTGTTCTACATCTCTCCTAACGTCATCGCTGTCCACAGCCTCCGTTAAAAGTTCTCGAGCCAGTCGGAATCGCCCGAGTACCGTTCCAGCTCGGGCATCTCCGTGCCGGCCGCTAGGTTGTCGTCGAAGAGCTTCTGGAGCTGCTCGGCCTGGACGCTGGGCTGGGTCTTGGATGCCAGCTCCACCCAGTCGATTGAGTTGAACCACGGATGCGCTCGGATCACTGAGCCGCCTTTCTTGATATCCACAATGCCCTGGCCGCCTAGCCGCACCTCAGCGTGTGGGTTCAGCATCTCCTTGACCACGTCCTGGGCCTCGGCGGAAAGATCCTCGCGCACGAACTGCAGCGCGTCTTTGTGGTGGCGACTGATCTTGGAGTACACGGCCATGGTCACGTCCTTCTCGTTGGTGAGACCTTCGTCGTCTTTGACTGCGAATGGCGTCTGGCCGTTCAGCATCTCGTACAACAGAATGCCTAGCGCCCAGATATCAGCGCACGCCGTGTGGCCACGCGCAGAGACCATCTCTGGCGCCATGTACTCGGGCGTGCCGCAGATCGTGTACGTGCGCATCTCGTCCGGCAGCTTCTTCATGTGTCTACAGATAGAAACAACACCCCATTCAGATCCACTTCTCTGTCTACCTAAATGAGACTGGCTGATGCCATCGACAACGTACCGGAAATCGTGGAGCTGCAGAAAGCCCTTGGTGTCCACCATGATGTTGTCGCTGCTCAGGTTGCGGTACGCGTAGCCTGCGTTGTGGATGTACTCGAGCATGAGCAGACACTGCGCGGCGTAGATGCGCGCCGTGCTTTCGCTAAAGCGCGTGTTCTTCTCGTCCGCCAGCAGCGCCGACAGCTCCGTGACCATAGCCGAGTCAAATGAGATGTACAGCGCCTTGTCGTCTTTCCACGTCGCCACCATCTCAGGCACAAGCGGTGTGTCCAGGCGGATCGTGCGGTGCGTCGTCAGGTACTTGGTCACCTCGTCGATCTTTCGTTCTTTCTTCACCTGGCGCAGCGCGAACACGTTCACGGTGTAGAACCGCTGCGGCTCAGCCACGCTCTGGTACACCGCCAAGTACCCCGTGTCCGTGGTCTGCACCACGGCGCGGAACTTCATGTCCTGCGGCCGCAACGGGCCCGAGATCGTCGAGAGACGCCGCACCGTGGGGCTGTAGATCAGGTTCTTGACCGCCGTCTCGAAGTTGTGGCGCGCCTCGCGCTGCTGGCGATCTGCTTCGATCATGTCCTGCAGCGAGCCTAGCACTTCCTCAAACTCACGGCGTCCGACCTGCAGCAGCTTGGTGCGACCGACTGAGATCACGTTCGCGGCACGCGGCGCGTCGTTGAGCAGCGCTCGCTCGCCGAAGTACTGGTTCTTCTTGAGCCGCAGCACTTCGCGCGAGATCTTTTTCTTGCTCTCTTTGTCTTCCTCCCAGATCGTACAGATCACGGCGCCCTCTTGGATCACATAGAACGTGTTGCCCACGTCGCCCTGGTTGATGATATAGTCGCCGTCTTGGAACGTGACTTCGCTCAGGTTGTTGGCCAGCCGCTCGAGCTGCGACTGCGTGAGCGTCTTGAGCACGTCCACCTTCTTGAGCGTCTGCACGAGCACGGACGTCGGCGCCTTGATGAACACGCGGCGGAACGCGCGGCAGTCGATGCCCCACAGTACACCAGGCGACAGCGCGATGATGGACGACGACCGCGGCGCGTTGTGCATGAGCGCGAGCTCGCCGAACGACGCGTACTGGTTCTCCTCCTGCTGCTTCTTCTCCATGTACGTGTGGACCACGCTCTCCTTGGCGCCCTGCTCCTCGTCGTCACTGCGCACGGTCACCTGGAAGCTGCCGGACTCACAAATATAAAATTTGTCGCCCGGATCGCCCTGCTTGATCACGACGTCGTTGGAGCGCACCGTGATCCGCTCCATCACGGCGTAGATGTCCTCCTTCTGGACCTGCGTGAGCTGGCGGAACAGCCAGTTGTCCTTGGTGATCTTGTGGATCATCGCCGTCTCCTCAACCGTCTTCTTCACGATGTGGTCGCCCACGCGGTACGCCAGATCTTCCTCCTTCACGAGCTGCGCCATGTCCTTTCGCATCTGCGCACGGCGCTTCTCCTTCGACATACCACGACGCACGGGTCGCAGCTGCTTGTCCAGCGCGTGCTCGCTCTGCGCACGTGGGTCGCGCTTGGGCGGCAGCGCCTCGCCCGAGAACTTGAAGTGCACGCACATGATCGTGATGTCGTCCGTGCGCAGCTCGTACGTGAGCCAGAGCCGGTAGGACTCGGCCACGACCTTCTGGCACGCCTCCAACGGGTCCTCGTACTGCTGCACCATGTCCACGACGGCTTGACTTGTCAAAAACTCAAACACGCCGTCGCTGGCCACGACCACGAACTTGTCGTCCTCTGTGAGCTGCAGCGACGTGATCTCCGGCACCGCAATCACGCCCAGCGTCTCCGCGATCTCGTCGCCGATACTGCGCGTGAACGCCGTGCCCGGGAACGCGCCGTAGGGCGACCAGATCCGCGGCGGATCGCCGTCTTCATCCACTTGGTCGTTGAGGTTCGCGGCCCAGTTGTCGTGGATCGGCGCGATGCCTTCGAGCTGGTCCATCGTGAGCACGCGCGCACCGCTACGCTTGACGCGCTCGCGTTCGTCCGACCGGTACGGCGTCTGGTCCACACTCAGCGGCTGCGCGGTGAGCTTGCCGTCGCTCATAGTCGCGATCACGGCGCGGGAGTCGCCGACGTTGGCGATGTGGATGGTCTCGCCATCTAGAAACATACAGATCGCAGTCGTGCCGCTGAGCGAGTCGTCGATCCGCGACGCGTGGAGCTTGGCGTTGGTGTCCTCGAACGACTTGGAGTACGCCTCCAGAAACGAGCAGTACTTCTTGTCCAGGATCTTGATGAGCCGCTCGGGACACTCCTTCTTGGCGAACATGGAGCACAGATCGCCGGTGGTGCCGTGGCCGTCGTACACGCCAAAGTACATCTTGCTGTCGTCGCCGTTGAACGACGGGATGATCGTGTACGCGTCCTGGTTGGGCTTGTCCAGTGCGTCCGGGTAGTACCCTCGCTGCGAGACGAACGCGTACTGGATGCTCAGGCGGTCCGTGATCTTGGTGCTCACGGCCTTGGGCGAGCACACGATGCGGCTGTTGATCTGGTCCTTCGTGAGCGGAGACCGAGTCGTGGTCTTGCCGTTATTGCCCACGCCCGGCCCACTCATGGGCGTGACCTTGGCCTCAGCTCCGCCTTCGCCCGAGCGTGGCAGTAGCGACGCGCCGCAGCCCATAACGACTCGGAGGCAACAAGTCGATCGCTGCTGGTGTGGGTGATGTATAAGGAGACGGAGGCCTCCAGCGTCGGCGATGAGATGGTCGCAGCGTCTACTCACGCGCGAGCAATAGACAGCAGCGTGACCGACCAGACCGGCCGGAAGTTGGCTCCGCGCCGCGGCGGTTCACGCGTGGGAGGCCGCGATCGGCACGCATTTATAGCCGACAGAACAGCTCCCACTCTGAAACGTCTCTGTGGTTCCACTAACAATAGACGGACAGCAAGAGAACGCGTCAGCGTTAGCGTTTGCCCACCAGACCACGCCAAGCGAGAGGTGAGACGGCCAGCTCGTCGTCGCATCATTCAACACGCAGTCTATTCAGCGCCACCGATCCGTCCTTTACCATACCGTAGCCCCGAGTCTCATCTCATCCCCCATTTTATCTGTACTCAAGCCCCCGGCTGCTTGCCGATGCCTCCGTCGTCACCCTTGGCGACTGCGCCTTCCGGTTGCTTGGCACGAGCCAGCTCCGCCTGCTCCTCTTCGCCCAGCAGCACCGTGTCCTCGTGGATGAAGCGCTCGGTCGTGCCCTTGGTCATCTTGACCAGAGCCAGCGGACTGTAGATCTCCTTGTTGTTGAACCACTTGCAGCTCACGTACTGGACCTCGCACTTGTTGTAGTGGATCATCTTGCCCACAGTTTTGTCTTCGCCAAAGTCCAGACCGTCGAGCCGCACAAACACAGGATTTTCCACCAGACACTTGAGCAGCTCATTGCCGAGAAAGTACGACCCACCAGTCGCGAACACGTACGAGTTGGCGTTGGTGGCGTCGCCGATGTTGACGTGCATGTCGCCCGCGTAGCACGTGCCCAGGTTCTTACACTGCTTCATGCACTGGTAGTAGTGCGGCCAGAACATCACGGCCTCGTCGTCCTGCTTGAAGAAGTGGAACTGCGAGCCCGAGTGGTGCACGTGGCTCATGATCGTCACGGTCTTGTTGTGCAGATTCAAGTAGCTGTCCACGCCCGTGTGGCGCACGACTGACAGCGTCTCGTCCAGCGGCTTGGGGATCACCACGTCTTCATGGGCGAACAGCACCGAGTGTGGCGACGCGATGAGCCCGACAAAGTCCCAGTTGGTCTTGCGGCTCACGAAGATGACGCGCCGCGTCTGGTGTAGCAGCGCGCGCGTGAACTTGTCGGTGAGTGAGACTTCACTGGTCGGTAGGATCGCTGCTGTGTAACCCAGCCGCACGTGCAAAAAGAACACCAGCAACTGGAAGTAGTAGCCCAGCACGAACGCCGCGACGACAACGAACGCGACGCTGCGGCGCGTGCCCCAGCGCGCTGTGACGCTCGCCCAGACGCCGCCCGTGTGAGTGCGCGGCCGTGAGTGGAGCTTCCGCTCCGAGCGGCTGCTGTTGGTGCCGTTGATGCCGCCTAGCAGTCCCATCTCGCTGTCGTCGGCGCCGCTGTCGGAGGACGCGCGCGCGGCCGCCGCCTTGCGCTGGAACGTGGGCAGCTCCTCCATGTAGAGTAACAGAGAAAGAGAGCGTAAGACCCGGCGTGTGTGACGTGTGACGCGAGGTGTGTGACGCAGCAATGAACGTGGCCGGTGAGGAGTGCGTCCGTGGAGATGCGTGTCAATTCGGCTATGTGAGACTGCGGATCGACAGCCCAAGAGCAGTGTGTCACTAATATATACTGCTGAACCCCCTCCTGAGGTCAGAAGGCACTCAAACGGGGGATCCGCGTCAGCAATGATTATGCTCCAATGATCGTCATGTTGTGCGGCATATTCACCAATTGAATATTCCCGTAAATCATTTATAGCCAATTATATGCCGCGTGCTGGTTTTGTTGCCGCCCTCACGTTGAAGCCGAACCACAACATGGCGCGGAAATGAGGAAGCGGCTACATGATGCAACCCAGAGAAAGCGACTTGCGCTGGTGGACCCGGCGTTGTGTGAGATTGTAGAGAAGACGCGCTATGTGATAGAAATCTTTCGGCCTTGGTGGCGCTGGGGGCACCGTTTTGACGCCGTGTGAGGGTATCGTGCCAATTGGCCGCTGAAATCGCCCCTAGTATTTGAAGAAAAAGCGTATCTATTCACACACCGATGACTATATTAAAATAGAAGCGTCCAAGACAAGCATGTAGACAGGAAACTCCCTCGATCTCCAGGACCGACTCGCACGCAAAGCGGCCGGCGCCCCTGCACGACAGAAGACGTCGCTGGCCAAGCCGCGTGGGTGGCGAGAAGTCAAGCTCCCCACACACATCCACGCGGAGAACGCACAGCTCAGAACAACCGGAAGGAGGACACGACGGCGGGATTCGCATACAGAGCAGGCCCGGAGAGAGAGCACACGCTGGAGATGGCGGTAGTCGGTAGTCAATACTGTAGTCGGACGCGAATGTCGGCCGGGCGGACGAACGCCAGCGAGTCCAAGGCAGCCGAGACGATCTACGAAACCACACACACAGACACAGTGAGAATCGCACTGCATACAGCGTCAAGCACAGAAGCAACAGAGGATGAAGCAAACCCAACGCGGTCACCAACGGAAACAGGAGAACGCAGCCCCCACAGCCGGACGCAGCCCCAACGCTGCACATATTCGCTACCGGATTCGCTCTTGTCCTCGCGATACCCGTACACAAACACAGTTGGCTCAACTCGCGGCTCGATCTCCAGGACCGACTCGCACGCAAAGCGGCCGGCGCCCCTGCACGACAGAAGACGTCGCTGGCCAAGCCGCGTG
>JAADXI010000083.1:0-45537 GCA_023337615.1 Pythium brachiatum | reverse complement strand
CATCCAGGTATGCTGCTCCCTTCGACACAAATAACGGTCATGTTCTTTACTGACAGGCCGTGGTATGTTCAGGCTTTCTGTCGAGGACGACTCGCGCGAAAGCGCGTGGAAGCCTTGTGGCATGACGTGCGTGATGCTGTGCAGACCAGACCTACTATAGCGTCCTAACTCAGCTGAGCTCTTCTGTTGACAGTTCTATCGCCGGGGCAAGGGAGACCCAGTGCGGCGTCGGCGATTTCTTGCCAACAGGTTTGCATTTGAGGTGGACTGGAGCGTGAGAAGTGGTGTGGCTTCTAACAACGAGTGTGTGGTACAGAGTGGGCAAGACCACCGACCGACTCGTCTCGGCGATGCGTGCTCGCGACGACTCGATCGACTCGCTGCTGGCTGAGTTCGATAAGACCATCTCGCTCAGTCGAGGCATGTTCGATCAGCCTCAGACGGACGGCGGTACGCTTCACTTATGAGCGTTCCTCCCCATCCACGGTCTCCGCTAACCCACTGTCTCTTCGCCTGAACTGCAGTGGATCTACCACACAAAACGAACACTGGTCCCAACTGGACGGCCATCTTCACGAAGGTGCGTACTCACGTGCAGCTACATTCGGATACATGGGGGCTGATGGTGCTGAGTCGTATTGCAGGCCCACGCTCGCGGTGACAGTGAGTGTCCGATCTGCATCAACTCATTCAGGTCAGTTGTGCGGACCGTGTCATTTGATGCGTGTTATACTCCACACGCTGACTTGCTGACCATATACTTTCCTGGCCTCCAACAGCTCCAGTATGGCGGATGTCTCGCTGCTGAGCTGCTCGCACTCGCTCCACCACGAGTGTCTGCGTGCCTTCGAGGACTTCAACATCTACGAGATCCCATTGTGCCCAGTGTGTCGGGCGTCATACCAGGCACGTCACTGGAGCGAGGTAAACACCTCTGTTAATAGATCCTAGACCATCTTGTATCTCAGGTGATGGGAGTGCTGGTCTCCCGCTACTCTACTCTTCCGTCGCTCTTGGCTTGTTAGGCGGCGAGTCACTGAGCGTTTGTTTGTGAATGAAGCACAAGAACGCGAAGGGACTTAGTGACGCACCTCGGAGCCTCTGTACGCGCATCCAGCACACAGGAGGAGACGCCTGTAACCACTAGAAGAAAGCATGGAGATTGACGCAGGAGCCGATGACTTCTTCGCGGCGCTGAACTCGAGTGAGGCCGACGCGTTCGAGGGCTTCAGCATCCCGGAGCCGGACGTGGAGGTCCCAAGACCGAGTGCTAATGGCCGCGCCACCAGCGAAGACGCGCATGCCGTACGTCTAGAGACACGAGCGTATGATGGAGTGCGAGTTGCAGAGACTGATGCGTGTGTATGTTGTTGTTGTGGCTGTGATAGACGGCAGACAAGAAGAAGAAGAGTGAAGGAAGCAAGAAGACCAAGGGCAAGGACTCGACGAGCCGCGCGCCCGCGAAGGCCAAGGACCCAGATGAGCCGTCGCTGCCGATGGAGGAGCGTATTGTGAATCTGCTGGTGCCGGAGCTGAAGGTGAACGACGTGATGCAGCTCATCAAGAAGATGAAACAGGCCGGCAAATCCGACGCGGACGAATTCTCTGAGCTGGATTCCGAGCAGAAATCTGGTGCGTGAATTTTGTGGTGAGCATGGTTTGATGATGAACGAATCGCTTACGTTGTCTTTGGATTCTTGTGTGTAGCTCCTCGCTACCGCTGCGAGACGTGTGGCAACATCGAACAGAACAACTTCATCACGGACTACGCGCGCGGTGACACGATCTGCAACGGCCTCGATGGCCGCGGCTGCGGTACAGTCGTACAGGACCACATCGTGCACGAAGGCAGTGCGTACCGTAAGTTTGAGGGTGAAGAGGACAAGTCCCACCACGGCCCAGCGCCCAACAAACTGTTTTCCAGCGGCCACAACCTGCGTACGCTGATCTCTCAGGTACATTTCCACTTTGAATCACGTGCGTTTGAAAGACACAGAGGCAGATTCTAACATGATCTACCTATTTCATCAACAGGACGGCGAGATGGCGGGCAACCTGAGGCGAGCGGCTGAGTTTGTGGAGATGAACCTGAGCCAAATGGGCAAGGACGAGCGTCGAACGCGTATTGGATACAAAGACCAGGTAATACACTCGCGACTGTTGCCCAGGAGTCTGTCTTGGTGGAATGCTTGCGTCGTGATGAGATCTTACGCATGCGAACTGTGACTGAACAGATGAAGCAAAAGGCGTGCCGCCTGATCGACCACACTATCAGCAACCTGGATCTCCACGAGATCGTCGGCAACCGAGCGAAGAAGATGTTTGCCGAGTTCCGAGACGTGCGTGAGCACGTGCACCAGTTCGAAGCCATGGTTGCCGGCTGTGTGATCGCCTCGTACATGGACACGTCGAAGGAGATGTTTTTGGCGCAGAACGCTGTGCGCACGGGCACCAATAAACAGGCCGGACTGGCGGCGCTGCCTCCTCCCGCGAACAAGGCTGTGGACGAGAAGAAGCTCCACCCGTTCACGTGTCCGACGTGTGATCTCAAATTCAACGCGCGTCGTGCGCTGCAATTCCACAACTGCGATTTCAAGTCGGCGGACAAGGAGGAAGCGAAGGCGGGCAAAGAGCTGGCGCCGATGGATTACCCGAACGAGATGGAGCCGATCGTGGAGGTCGTTGGCGACAAGACGTGGTACAAGTGTCCTGTGTGCGAACGCAAGTACGGCAAGGAAGAAGCGCTGACTGAGCACATGACGCGCCACGCGAACCAAAGCAAGAAACGCAAGTTCCACATCGAGAACGCGACGATGGACACAACGCGGTTCGCCAAGAAGACGTCGATCGCGTCGGCCAACCCGTCGGTGCAGGTGAACACACACGACAAGGTGCTGTTCCGCGGCGGCGGTCGACGGCCGTGGCTCAAGGCTCTCCAAGAAGAGCCCACGTCGTAGAAGAGTCCTAGGCAGGATCTACAGTAGGTGGTTCAGGAAAACAATTGATAAAAAAGAGAGCAAAACTGGTTGAAATGCACTCTATGAGCAGTCGATGTTGTCTGTGCGCAGAGACGCTTCACGGCAGTTTCCGCGAGTTGCCGATGACGTCGGCGTCCGTGAGTTCCATCACGTTCTCGTCCGTGAACACTTTGACCTGCTCGCCCTTGGCCGCCAGAATGCTTTCCACGTCCGTGGACTCGTCGTCGAACCACCCGAGGCGGTCGGCCACGAGATGCAGCTTCTCGCAGCCGGGGCAGCGCACCAGCACCACGCCCTTGTAGTACGCGTGCTTGCTGATGGTCTTGGCGGCGCGCGTCTCACACACTACAACCATAATGAACGAATGAGCTCAACAGATCACTACCAATAGCCACGTAGACACAGCCAACGCACCAGCACACGTGTAGACCATCACGAACTTCTCGCCCGGCGACTCGGCTCCTGGCGGCAGCACGGCGTCGTCCGCAGGCGGCGAGCCGCTGACCGGAGGAGCGCTGGAGAACGCGCGGTGCTGCGATCGAAAAAGCCGCGAGCGGAGCTGCTCGTGGAGCGGCGTAATTGTTGGCGATGCAGCTGGCTGGAAGGTGCGCAGAGGCGCAAGGCGGTGCGCACAGCGACACGCTGGCGAGCGCGACGCAGCCGCGGCGAGACGGCGGCAGTTAGCGACGAACATTCGCATTGTGAGACAGCGATGATTGGCAAGTGGAATGAATGCACGCGAATGCCACAGATGCCGCCAAAAAGACATGTGTCCCTTGTTTAGGGAGATTAAATACGGGACGCGTCCTGCCAAAACGAGGGACAGCGGATCACCAGTCTCCATCCACACACCAAGTCAAGTCGTCGCCATCGTCCCAAAGCACAGGCATCATGAAGCTCGGCAAGGCGTTGTCCGTGGAGCACATCAAGCGCATGACGCTGCGCACCGTGCGCGAGAACAGCGAGGGCCAGACCGAGTTCATCACGTTCATGACGGCGCTCGAGCGCAACGACTTCGACGAGAACCTCTGCAAGCGCGAGTCCAAGCAGCTGGAGCGCATCATGATGGCCAAGGTGCGTACTTGTTGGGATGAAATACACCTCTCTTGTGTGTGTGCTTCCACGCTTGCGTGAACGGCAATGCATGTTGAGTGGTTGCTGTGGATCAGACGCGATTCCGTGTGGAGTAATCCATAGCGGCGACTTCCCGTGCGGGCCTTCCACACGGATATAGTGGGAGGCTGGTGGCTCATCGCGAATACCCTTCCTAACGCCTGTATGTCTGTTGTTTTATTGTCCATAGGCCGCCAAGCGTAAGGCCGAGCACCGCTCGACGCTGAACTTCCACGTGATTCGCATGTTGAAGGGAGTGAAATAGATTGAGTACGGACACTCTGGACTGTGCAATCTATCGTCGCCTTCGCTATTTCCGCTGCTATGGCCATTTGAATCTGTCGTCGTTTGTGTCTCCATCGCAGCTACAACCTACAGCTTCATCACCAGCAAAGAAAATCTCATTGCGTCAGCATCTCTGTGTGGCATCCATTCGGATCCAGCCATTGGAAACTCGACTAATTCGTCTGTGGCCATTCGTGCGAAGGCCCTACATCAGCAAACCTGTCCTCATCCTGCATGGCGTTACACTGCGATGGATTGGCGTGGTGTAATGCTACCAGGTCTTGGCCTTCCTGGCATTCGTTCAATCAACTTGTGCTTCTCTTGGAGGTTGGCGGAGACTCTGTCGTTTCCTCAACCATATTAGCCTCTACTAGCTTTTTGGGCATTCGCCTTCTCGGCTAGCCTGTTTGTTACCTAATCATGATATTACCACAAACCAGTAGATATGTATTTCACCTCTCTGATTGGTTGAAACGAGTCGTTGCTGGTCGGAAGTTTGAAAGTTCGAAGTCGCAAAACGCACGTGAAGCTACGCCCGCGAACGAAAATGGAGGCGCTGCGCAGCGGCCTGCACGAGCACAAGGAGAATGTGGAGGCGAAGATCAGCCGCGGCAAGTTGAGCTACAACGGTGCGTAATACTGGCGGTGAGCGCACGCCAGTCTGCTCAAAACTGACGTTGTTATGTGGCTAGAACTGCCCGGTAAGGCCCGCACACCGGGTGCCAAGTTGCTTCCGTACTCGACTCCAAAGTCGTCCAAGATCACTGAGAAGACGAGCAGCAGCACCACAAAGAAGCCTCGGTAAGTGCGCCACACACTATGTGGATTGTGAACGTCCTCTGACGCGTCTCCTCGCTCCTTTCCAAACCATCAGCCGAGCACTAGGCGATATCTCGAACCAGCACCGCACACCAACCGACAGCAACAAGTCCGGCGGCTTCGGCGGCAAGGCGGCCAGCACCAACAAACCAAAGGCAAGTTTCAAGTCGACGACGCCAGCATCGGCGAAGAAGGCCGGCATCTCGTCCTCCATCCGCTCGATCACCACGCCGTCGCGCGCGCCTCCAGTTTTCGAAGACGTTGAGGTACGCAGTCGTGTGTTTGCTCTTGCATCTAGTCACGCAGTTGCTGATGTTTCTCATGCTCGCTGTCTACAGGAAATCGAATATGCGTATGGAGGACTGCCGTCCTACGGTCCGGACCCTGGCTACTTGGCGAAGCTCCGCCAAGAAATCGTCAGCGAGCTCATCAACGACAAGACCCCGACGATCATGGATGAGTACAACGTCCATGCGGACTCCCCATCGAAGTGGAAGCCGGAGATCAGCATGATGAGCAGCGGCGACGCGCCATCACCATGGTGGGCGAGTGAATCGCCTGCGGACTTGTCGATTGCGGAGACGACCACGTGGAGCGACGACTCGATCGCGACGACGCTGGACCTGAACACACCTGAGCCTGACGAGTGCAGCGTGTCGTCAGGCGAAGACCACGACGACGGACTTCTGGATGAGATCCTCAACATCGACATCCCCGTCTCGCTCGAATGAGCCTATCCCGTCCGAGACCCCGAAGATGGAATCTTCTTGTGTAGATTTATTAAGCCAAGTAATCGAAAGCAGCAGCGATGTGTGTACCTAATCGCAGCTTCCATCAGCTTCCAGTCGCATTGGGCTTCTTCATGTAGCCATCCATGCGAATCATGGCCTTGAATGTCGCCAGCGAGTCGTCAGGCGTCGTGAGCCAGTCGTCCACCGACACGAAGAGGTTCAGGATCTGATCTTCCCAATTTGGAGCTGACTCGGCGCGGGTCCGAGACGGGATCGGCTTTCCACTTTTACGTAATTCGATGATCTCAGCAGCACGTTTGACCACCGCTGAAGGAATTCCTGTAAGGACTTCTTGTTAGCACCTCTCTCTATCTCAGAAACAACCGATAGGTACTGACCGCATGTGACTGCACAGCCGAGAGCGTTGCTGGACAGCGTCACCCCTTGTCGGAGTTCGTGAAGTGGAATGAACATCTGAACGGGTTCGGCGTCGCTTGAAGTCGCCGCCGATGCCATCATCGCACAAACAACAGCGGACGACGCATCTTCATCTTCTGTGGTGCTGCCTAACCCGCCAGCGTCACCTTGCGGTCGAGACGAAAGAAGGTTGTGTCTGAACACGTTCTGTGCGCCGTGTGCATCTCTTCAGATCAGCTGGATCGTTCCAAAGAGCTATGAGCAGATGACTTCGTACCAGTAGATGAGTCGTGATGACGACTCGTGGGCGATTTGCCAGTGTTCGTTGGCGAGTGAAATGCTTGATGGTTGACGCCTTTCAGAAGCACAGTACACCATTTTCATCAATTGATGAGAACGTATCGACTGATGAGTGCATGTTCACTCACCAAAAGCGCGGTTCCATCAGCTTCAGCCGTGCCCTTTCCGAACTCGTCGACTAAGAACAGCGCTCTGCACTGCCGAGCTTTGAGCATCCACGATATCTGCAACCAAACCACTTAGCTCGACGACAAGAAGCGCGCTGACGAGTACATGCAAAGACATGCTACCTGGTTGCAGTCGATCGTGAACGAGCTTTGCGAAACTGTGGCAGTCTCCATGCTGCAGTCGTGTAGTAATACAGATGAGACTTTGTCGAGGGACGAACGGCACTCGCAACTTCCTCACCTGTGAATTCGCGTCAATATCTTGCCGACAGTACCGATCGTGGCTGCAGTCATCGCAGTTAGTTTGGTCTCATATATATGCCGGGCTACAGGGTATTCCTTCACGGCATACCTTCGTCGGCCGGAACGAACGCCCCGATCTGACCCATGAACTGAAGGAGCCCGATCATCTTCAGGTACACTGACTTCCCTATCAATAAGAAAAATACAATTGTCAGCGCTGAGCATTATTCGATTGATCCATCGAGTCCCGAATTGCTCACCCGATCCATTTTGGCCGGTGATCAACATGATCATCTTCTCTTCATCCAAACGCACGTCGTTTGGGATGAAGTCATCCACGATGAGCTCTTGCAGAGGGTGGCGAGCACGCTTGACGATGAACTCGTTTTGTTCTGAAATCGTAGGTCTACGCACGCAATGTGAGAATACATGTCATGTCAGACGGAAATTGGAGCTGCAACACTCACCTTTTGTGGTTGAAGTTGCGGGCGGTGTCCGCGAGAGATGCTACGCTGTCGAGCAGCGCCACCAGTGTGATCATTTCTGGAACATTCAAAGTTTGTAAGACCCAGCAGTGGCTCGTGTCGATATAATACGTCCGTACCAAAGATGCAGTGCTCGTACTGCAGTAACGCTACTGTCAGCTCCTCCAGAAGCTCTGCGATGGGATTGGATCAGTATGTAACAAGGAAGTCGTAGGGAACACTTCGTACACACCTCGTTGTAAGTCGAGAATGAATCCTGCAATGCATTTCAATCGTAAGTACTATCCAGAGGGGTTAATGCTCTTTCCAGCACAGTGTCAGACCATACCGAAGATGTCTCCGACAGACGCATCTAGATCCCTGCAGCAAGCATCCTGTATGGAATGGTGCCAGGTTAGACTCGATAGATAGCGCATTCACAGCAGACGACCTCACCTTGTAGTAGAAAGTCGTGTCGTCTTCTTGGAATTGGAAGACGAAGTCGGACAAAGTCGTTGCAGCATCGCAGCAAATGACGTAGCCAACTTGGGGAATATACTGGACAGTAATCGCGGCGAGAGTTGGGTGTGCTTCTTGGATTTGGTACGCGACTTCGGTGAGAATCTTCGCAAGCAAACCCCTTCTCAGTGTCCACCAGCGTCTTCGTAGCAGTCGAGTAGAACGTACATTGTCCAGGTCTTCGTACTTGGAGCGAGCGGCATCCAGCACGTCAGACACACCTGCTCGAATGACGATACTTTCCTCTTGGAGACTCTCCTCGAAATCGACGATGTTCCCCAGTAGATTGCTCACGTGCACCATCGATCGTTCGCTCAACGCCCCAGAGATGAGGCCCGGCAAGTCGATGTTCTGTCTTTCCGCGCAGACATTTTGTAGAAGCCCTCTGTTGACAATATTAGCTTGATCGATGAACACACGCGGATCACACACGCAGGGGACGGTCTTACTGGATCGACAGAAAACTCGAAATGGAGTCATTCAACTTGGACCACTCCTTCGCTGAAGCGCACCGATCACGGATTCGTGTAAAAATCCGCGACACATCGCCAAATCGTTTGAGCTTCGCTCTCTATCCATCCAGAACAGTAAATGCAAGTTTTACAAGATAACCGACCGAGAGGATATCGTACCATCGTCTTGAGCAAGTCCTCACTGTCAGTGCTCGCCAGAAACTCGACAGCATCGAGGCGTTTGTTGATCTGGTCGGCTTGCACAAGTGGTGCCAGCATCCACTGCCGGAGAAGAGCCGACCCAGCTTTTGTCACGGTTCGATTGAGTAGCCCGAAGAGGCTAATAGCATATTGTTGAGTCGTTTGAGTTGTGTTGTGTTTCCGAGTGCAACGATGTGGAGCGCTTACCTGAAACCTTCTTTGGCCCGTCCGGTTTCCTGTGATAAAACAATTTCAGCCTTTTGCGCAGGCTCCCCTGTTCACAGGTTCTCGCTCACCTTCACTAGCGAAGGATGGCTTTCCTACGAAGACCACACACGTCAACAAATGTCAAACAAATGCCAAAATTGAGCGAATGCGAATTCGGTTCGACGTGCTCGACTGAAGATCTGTAATGACTGGAAACTCCCTTCATCGATGTGCATGATCCCTTCAAGGGTGACTCGCTCGACCGCCGACAAGCACACAGCAGCACTCAAGTCGAGCTGGTTGCCTATCTGAGAGTTGGGAGATCGTTACGATACCAAAAGTGCAAGCGAAGCTTCTCCAAGGACTCCTTACCTTTTCCGAAGCGAGGTATCCGATCAAAGCTTCAATAGAATGCATGAAAATAAGCACCATCACCATCATCCACAGTGAAGCTGGAGCCACACATCAACATACCGCCTGCTGCTCGAATGAGAGCTTTGCTCTCGAAGTCGAAGTAGCTGCCCAGAAACTTGTAGATCTCTCGCCTGATCACGCAGAGATTCATACTAAGGCGCAGAACAACGTGTCCTGACTGTTTGATGCTCTCGCACCTCGTGACTTCGTGGCCTAAGGCGTCGTTGTCCCACCACGTTCCGCCAATGCGGACGTGCTCAATGGCTTGACAGGCTCGGCGGTAACTGAACTCTGCCATCCAATCACCATTTACAAGGGTTCGTTGCCGCATATTAGAACTCACCACACTTCGTACCTGTGTGCTAGATGCGCAGAGGAACAGAGTGAGACGTGAGGAAGAAGCAAAGATGCATCTGAGCAATTCGCACCTTTCGGATCGTCACAGTCGTCTGACGATTCAGCTTTGCATGCGCAGCCTTGATCAGCTGCAGCATCCCAGACGTGCTAGCATTTCGCGCAGACAACACCACTCGATGCACTCCAAACTGCGTGTGGACGCGTTCAATCGCCTAGGATCACGGCGGCTTCGGTTTAGTTTTCGCATAGACCCCCCTTTCTCCCGTCACCCCGTCCTCATACATCGACCAATTCGTTCCGCGCCGTGACAGCAAGCTGCATCGTCTGCAGTCTGGCCGTGACGGCGTCGTACACCGCCACACCCAGTTGTCCGTCGTCCAGTAGCAGCGCCATGTACACGAGTTCTTCATCCACGCCGTCGTCCTGCCGCGCCATTTCGTGAGCTACCGCATCTACCACCATTTCCCCAACACGCCCGCGCACCTGAGAGTCGTGCTGCGCGCCCCTCACGTCCTCTGGGGCATCTCCAGCGCCATCCATATTCCTTCGTTTCCCCTTGGTTTCTTTCGTTGGTGTTGATCTTGAAGTGGGGGATTTCCCGCCCCTGTTCTCAACCCGTCAAAGTGAATAGAAACCCGTATCGACTTAGACAGGTACACTCACTGGGTTTGGAAATTCGAGTCATTCAATCAGCTGCACGGCAACTGGCAGAGACAGCAAGTGGAAATGGTGCGTGGTGACGAGATCGCGGCGGCGGCGCGCGGAGGCGAATGGAAGGAGAGCGATGCTGACGTTGTGTGTGTTCCTGCGTTGGTGATGGACAGGCGACGTCACAGAAATCGGAGAACGTCATCACGCTCAAGGGCTCGGTCGACATCGTCACCGAGTTCTTCAGCTACGGCATCAACAGGTCCGTTCAATGCCGATATCACCACGAGGTAGTGATGCTGTGGCCATAGTAACCTGTATTTTGTGCGCTCGATAGCATCCTGTACCAGCGAGGCATCTACCCGGCGGAGAGCTTCAAACAGGAGCAGAAGTATGGCCTCAACATGCTGGTCACCGACGACGAGAAGCTCACTGCTTTCCTGAAGAAATTTCTTGAGCAGCTCGCAGGTGATAAGCTACTAGACCGGAGTGCGAATGGGTGAATACTTATGGAAACTAACAACTGATTGATATGAAGACTGGCTGATGAAGGGCGAGGTCCAGAAGCTCGTCATCGTGATCACAGGCCTCGAGACGAAGGAGGTGCTCGAGCGATGGGCGTTCGAAGTCCACGCCGAGCAGCCGAAGACTGGCGAGTATGCTGAGCTCGTGGGGAGAGCGATCAAGGCTTTCATCCATTCTAATGTGCTGTCACTGTTCCAGGTCAGCTCCCGTGAAGCCCGTGAAGGAGATCATGTCAGAGATTCAGGCGATCATTCGCCAGATCACGGCGAGCGTGTCGTTCTTGCCACTGCTGGAGGAACAGTGCACATTCGATCTGCTCGTGTACACGGACAAGAACTCGGAAGTGCCTGCGCTGTGGGAGGAGTCGGACCCGCGGTTCATCAAGGACCCGACGGAAGTGCGTCTGCGGTCGTTCACCACCAAGGTCCACAAGGTCGACACTATGGTCACGTACAAGAACCCCGAGAGCGACAGCATATAAGCGCGCGTTCCATTTCACGTCCACACCACTGCGTAACTACGTCAATTACTCGCCACCTACGTGGTCTTTTGCTTCTCAAACTTGGCCAGCAGCGTCTCGAACTGCTTCATCAAGCCGTCCTTGTCAAAGTATCCTTCGGCGTCGAAGTACTTGCCCACATACAGCTCCTCCTTCACGCTGTGGAAGGGCTGCGCGGCATACTGAATCTCCACGGTGTAGTTGGGCTCCGTGAACGGGAACGTCGTCTTGATCACCACGGTCTTGTCCGTCGCGCCCTTCTTGGACATGCGCACCAGAATGTCGCGCTCCACGAACACCGTGTACGCCAACAGCACAGCATGGATCACGAAGAAGCTGCAGCAGCACACACATCCCATTAGTATTCCCAGTTACGAGCAAGGACGAAGATTCCTCCGACGACAGGCTGTATAGTACGCACCCAATGACGCATGTGTAGATGAGTGTGCGCTCCGTGATGGCGGGCGTGCGGTAGAAGTGCGAGGCGGCGGCGATGGCCGAGGCTAGCACCATCAGCAGCAGCTTGATGTTGTCCCAGCCGTAGTGGACCACGTACTCCTTGCGCTGGTGGCACAGCTCCACGATGGCGTCGTCCATGATGTTGCGCACGGCATTCTGGTCGCCGAGTTCGATGTGGTTTGCTGCCATCGCAAACGTGTCAGTTCGGCGCCATTCTTCGCGCTTTTCGGCTACACAGACACCACTGAGACGTACGGTTCTCTTCGATCTCCTCTTCCTCGTACACGTCCGACGCCTTGTGCTTCTCCGCGCTCTGCGAGCCGCCCATATTCAGCTCCTTCGCGTCGTCTCTAGTCGTCCCGATTGGACTTTGGCCCTGCCTGATCGTTGACGTGGATGTGCTGTTCGGCTCTGAATCCTGGGATCGAAAACCCGCGTTATCAGATAATCAAACCTTTGATAATGGATAGGTTCCTCCTGGAAACTCACGGCAAGCAACGCGACCGGCAACCAATACGAGCGACAAGGAGATGGTCAAGACCAAGGCGGCGGAGGACGAGGCCAAGCGCAAGGTGAAGAAGGCGAAGACGAAGGCGGATGTGCTAGAGTCGCCCGTGCGTCCGGTGGCTCTCAACACGGTCTCAACGCCGCAGTACACGCCGTCCCATGCGACGACGCCAGGTGCCGATTCGATTGATTGCGTTGGCTTGAAGAGCTGCGGTGCGGGCGATGCAGGTGGACGATTAACATGGCAGTTTACGATGTTGTGTAGCAACGATGGGCAGCGCCAGAGCGTCGCCTGCGAGTCGATATGACAGCTCACTGGGACTGCTGACCAAGAAGTTTGTGGACTTGATCCAGTCGTCAACGACAGGAGATCTCGATCTCAACAGCGCCGCTGTGTCACTGGGCGTCCAGGTGCGTGGGTGCCTACAGCTACGGAATCGATCCTCCACTTGCATCAACTGATCAACGTGCTGAGAGAGCAGAAGCGACGCATTTACGATATCACCAACGTGCTGGAAGGCATTGGGTTGATTGAGAAGACCTCGAAGAACAACATCCACTGGAAGTAAGTGGATGCGGATTCATGGCTGCAACTGTCTCCCCTTACTACGTAGTAGGTACTCATGACGCTGTCTGTATCCACAGAGGCGCCAGTGGGACGCTTGGGACGTCAGAAAACTACCACGATATGGAGCATTTGCTGCAGAATATCTCGGAGCTCATGAAAGAAGAGCGCAAGTACGACCAGCACATCAAGACCGTGAGCCAAAGCATTCGAAGGCTCTATGAAGAGGAGGCGTTTGAGAAGGGTGGCTTTGAAAGCCTCTCGTATATCACGCACGACGATATGCGAAGTCTCGAAAGCTTCAAAGATCAAAGCGTCATGGCCATCAAGGCTCCGCCGGGAACGACGCTGGAGGTGCCCGACCCCGACGAGGGAATGCCCAGCGGCAAGCGACGCTATCAGATCTTTCTCAAATCTGCAGGTACGACCGTTTGACAACTGACCTAAGCCAGTTGTCATGCTCACCAATGTCGTGGAATGGATAGATGGCCCCGTGGACGTCTATTTGGTCCGGCAGCTCACTGAAGCTGACGAAGCTGCTGCAGATACCGCCCACTCAACCATCCCACCAGCTTCTCAGAGCCCGCTTCCATCACTTGACCAGGTATGTTGGAAATGGACCGCAATGCAAACCTGGATTCGGCGACTAATCTGCCATCTTGTGGTCCGACCAGAAGTCGTATGACTCCGACAGTGCACTGTTCAAGTTGGCGCCTTTGAAGGTAAGTCTCCTCAAACTGAACCGCAACCATAACGAGGGTGCTCATTCTTCTTTTCATATAGACGGACCCAGACTTCTGCTTCAATCTGGACGAGACGGAGGGCATTTCCGACTTCTTCGCGGACTGCCCATAGTGCAACTATCCGTTCATCAGTGCTGTAGGAACGATTCATGATATTTAAACGACGATGAGAAGAAGCTCCACACCCACACTCGCTGCGGTTCCTTGTTAGTACTCCGAGTAATTGCTAGTCGTCAGACTTGGCCGACGGCACACGATTGCTCATCGCAAGCGCTGTGTACTTCATCCCTGCCCCAGCAAACTGCTTCTTTCGCTCTTCCGCCTCTCGCTTCCTATGTTCCAGCTCCTGAGTGCGTTGTGCCCAGTACGCCTGTTTCTTGGCGCGATCTTCGACCATCCGTCGGAATCGCGAGCCCGACTGCACAGCTTCTTGCGTCTGCTCGGCGTCTTCATCGCCGTCTTCACACAGCAGTTGGAGGTTCGTGACCTATACAGCACGCACAATAAACGCAGTGAGTTTTTAGTAAAGGACCGATCAGGACTTATTCTATACCCAGACGTTGCGGAGCTCTTCATTCTCCGCGTCGAGATCCAATAGTACGTCTCCTTTCGTCGAGACGATAGTGAAGTTTGTGGTTCCTTAATTGACCAAATAGCATGAAAGAGTGAGCCCGCCTTTCTCACATTGATCTCCTGGTTGATGAGGATCTTTACCTTGCACTTTGATGGAGCCGACGACGTTCACATCAATCTTGCTGGCTGATTTGTTTCCCTCCTGAGGCTTCCACACAAAGCTGCGGAACCACACACCGTGAGCCGAACGTGAGCACCGCACTGCACTCTCCACAATCAGCTACTGTAGTATCCGACACGACCCACAATTGCTCATCGCCGGAGAGACGCAGGTGGATCTTCTCGATGCCCGACTGGATGCCCAACAGAAACTTCTTGCGCTTGAAAACGCCGCCTGCGCACCGCCATATCACACCCCACAGCTCAGTTGCCACAGCACACAGCCTCACCATACACATGCCCATACACACAGACCTTGCTGAAGGATCAGCAGCCGCTGGTGCTGCTCCTGATGCGTCCGACACTGCTCCAAGCAGTTGAGTTGGTTGCCCATGGTGGCGAGTTGTCTGACTCGATGTCGAGGTTTGTATGTTTGGGACAATTACGAAAACAGACGTAATGTTGCACGAAGGTCGCTGGAAGCCACTACCTCTGGCGTGTCTTCCGCGAATGCGAGGAGGACCGACGCATCGCGCGCGAGCTCTTCCGCCAGTTCCTCTTGCGTCGCCGCCCCAACTCGCAGTGTGTGGTCCGCAACGCAGTCAAGCGTCAGACCTGCCCGCGCATTCGCGCTTGCACTCCGTTTGGCTGCACCCGCGGTTAAACGGAGAGAGTGGGGAGAGAAATCTCTGGCTGAAAAGGCGGAGGTTGTGGTGACGACCACAGCCTCTGCCGACGGCACCGCTCAGACAAGTGTGTGGAAGGACGCAGCAGTCTGGAGCTGAGCTCCTTGAACGAAAAGAGGCCTCGAGCCCCAAGCAGGAGAAGTAGCACGCAGGATGCAAGTCCTCGTGCAAAGCACTCCACCAAAATGTTTTTAGTATTGTAGCAAGTACAGTAGCTTGGTGTGGTATCCACAGGAATGTGGACCACAGCAGGCCACTGTCTATCTATCTGCACGTAGAGAGGAAGAGCTCTTGGATCCAATGTGCTGGCTTGTCTTGGTGTCTGGGCTTGTTGTCTGGACGGGTCTTTGGCTATCTCAACGCCTTCAGTTTCTTACCCGTAAAGCCCTTTGTGAAAGAATGCAAGAAAGAGGTCCAATCCAAAGTCACCTATTTCCTTTAGCTCGCGTCGCTATATGTGTTGCTCTTCGTCTGCCTACGCGTCTTCAAGCGTCGGCGTGTCCTCATCCACGTCCATTGGCGCTGATGCGTCGTCAGCTTCTCCGTCAGCGGCTCCGTCCTGCGTGGTCTTCGGTTCCGTTTCATCCGTCGACTCGGTCGCAGCTGCCTCAACAGTGTCAGCGCCCTCTACCAGCAACTCGCGCACGTCGTCGCTGATCTGGAGACCGGAGCCCTCGGCCTCAGACGACGCCACGAACTCGCGCATGAGCCCACGCAGTGTCGGCTCTTCTTGTAGTACGAGTTGGAGCTGCGCGACTGGGAACTTGTTGCTGTCGAGCAGCACTGGGAACGACGCCGGCTGGATCAGCGCCGCGCACTTGACGAAGCCCTTCCACAGAGCGTCGCCCTCGTCCTGCATCTCCCACACACAGCGATCCACGAGTCCACGCAGCAACTGCGCGGCATCCTGCTGCAGCGCCGGGTGCGTGGTCACGCTCAGGATCAGCGTACGCAGCGCCAGCTTGGAGATGTGCTCCTCCTGCAGCAGCACGCGGCACACGTGGAGCAGTACTTCGGCGGGGAACGCGTGGCGGTTCTCCATACAAAAGTTGATGGCCAGGATCACCTTCTTCTGCATGCCGGCGTCCGCCTTCAGGTCGACGTGGTGCAGCGCGATGAGCAAATCGATGGGCGTCAGCACTTGCGGCGGCATGGCCTCCAGCACGCGCGTGATCGCGACGCTCCAGCGGTTCTGTGGGAGCGACAATAGAGCCGGCAGCAGTGGCAGTAGCGTGTCCTTCGGGATACTTGACACCACTGGAATCAGCACCGAGATGCCGTCGGGAATGTGCGTGTGGGACTGCCAGAGAGCCAGAATCTGGGTGACTAGCTCCGCGTTGGCGTTGGCCTCATCCGCTGCTGATCGAGTGCTGCTCGTGCTGGTGCTTCGAGTCGCCAAGATCTGGATGACGTGGCACACGAGGCCGAGCGCCGGTGCCTCAAAGCCCTGGAGCTGGGCCACGACCTGGTTATTGCCATTGCTGCGCTGCTTCAAGTGCTTGATGAGCTTCTCGATGGCTTGGAAGATGACCTGGCGTGCCAGCTCACTCGCACGGCCATACGTTGTGATGAGATGTCCCAGCAGCGACGGCTTCTTCGCGCACAGCGCCAGATACAGTTCCAGACGTCGCAGGATCTCGATCTCCGTGTCCAGTGCGTTGCTTAGATTCGATGCTGACTGGTCCAGTGCCTGTGCAAACTCCTGGAGTTCTGCGGCCTGACTGTGGTTCGCGTCCTGAATCTTCGCGAGGCGTTCACGCAGCCATGGCGAGCGCAACGCCGAAGACTCACTTGCGCCTTCTATCACGGTGCTCTCTTCTTCTTCGGTAGCTACAGGCCCGGCATCCGAATCCTCCATCGCGGTGTCTTCTTGGTCGTTTCCACTTGACGTTTTGGCCGATGACGACGTAGAGCCCTCTTCAAGCGATGTCACGAGTTGGATCGCGTACTGCTCAATAGGTTTCTTGAGTCCATCGAGCACGTAGAGCTGGTTGGCGACGCATCGAATGGACGAATTGCGGCACGTCTCGTCACTGTCGCACGTGTATCGTAGCAACACGCGTAAGGCCGCATCTTCACACGCCTTGCGGTCTCGAATCAAGTCCCGCAGCACGGTGATCCCAAGCACAGCACCACCGGAGCTCTTGTGAGGGTCTGTGAACAAACTCGTCGCCACGCGCAGGACGTCGACCGTCACGCGCGGTAGCTGCGTCACGATACCTCCAAACAGCTTCTTTTCGCTCGACGAGCTCAGGTCCAGGCGCCCCAGCAGCGCTGAAAGGAAGTAGTTGACCGCTTTTCTGTAGATCACGTCACCAGTCTTTGGGGGTCCGGCCAGGGCGTCCGCTTCAGAACGAACGCTGTCCTGGACCATCTCCGTCGTCACACGCACGTACTCGTGATGGAGAAGCTCGGATGCGAGAGAGGCACGTCGCTCGATGTCTTCCAGCACGAAATCCAGAATGGTCTGGTACACAGGCGGGAGCTTGGCGTCATCGAGCGATGGCTTGATCGTCAGGACGGAGTTGCGGTCATCTGTGAGCAGAAACCACGGACTCGATGCGAGTCGACAGAGCAGCGACTCCCGCAATGTGTCATCGCCTCGGATGCTGCCTCCATATTCGTTTTCAAGAATGCGAGAAAGTGCGGCTGCCGCCATATCACGACACCACACGGCCGACACGGGTTTCAAAAACACTTGGACCGAGTTGTCTTCCGCTAGCGACACGAGCGGCTCCTCCACAGTCGTCGAGTTCTTGGACATCCAGTCGCCGACCTCGTCGACCGTCTCCTCATCAAAGACAGGCACGAGTGACGGCTGCTGATGCGCGCTGCTGCCCTGCGACTCGCGACGGCGCCGAGGGTCGCGACTGCGGCGGATACTCGTCTCCAGTGCCAGTACGGACGACGGCGTCGCCACACGCGCCAGTAAAGACGTCATGCGCGCCTTGAGCTCAGTCGGAGGCAGTAGCAGCGCCAGATTCCGAGGCGGAGGCGCCGGAAGCTCCGACTCAAAGCCACTGAGGACGAGATTGAGTACCTCAGATGAAGGCATGTTCACGAGCACTTCTGGTGTGATGCGATCCGGCGAAGTGGGCGCAGTAGCTGAGACGTCACCTCGCGGACGCTTCACGCTCGGCTTGTGGTCAGCCGCCTCCGAAATCTGCTCAGCTGTGCGCTTGCCGATGCGTGCACGGCGCAGCGACGCCTCGGACGGTGCTGTGACGTACTTTCGGCGAGGATCCTTGCTCTTGCTGATGGCTCGGAAGGCGCGCTCGCCGTCGCCCAGTGCGATGACGCACTCGGTCACTTCCTCGGCGAGTTCCTGAGCGGCTGGGTGGCTGAGCAGCTTGACGAGGTTGGCTTTGATCGTGGCTTGCACGGCGCGGTCACTGGTACCGACAGAGTCAACAGACTGGCACGCGATGAGCGCGGGGATCACGACGCTGAGGAGCTGCGGACGAAGGGCAGCGATCAGCGACAGCGAGTTCAGAGCTACACACAGTTCACGACGCGTCAGTGGCGCGACGCCGTCTGCGGGCGTGAGAACGCGGTCAATGAGGCGACGTAGCAGCGCGTCGCCGTGGTCGACAAGCTGGTCGCGACTCACCGGCGATACGGAGGCGGGCAGCAGATCGACTGTGACGGCATCTGGCTGCACATTCGACCGCGCGGGATCTCGATACACTGTCGCCCCCTGGGCATCTGTGAGCACCAACACCGCTCGTTCCAGCAGCTTCCACGCGCGCAGAAACACCGCGGCACTGCGGTTGTTGTTGTCGCTGGGCGTCGCCGGCAGGAGGTTGATGGGCGAGGCAAGCGCGAGCTCTGCGACGTGGTCGATCGCCACAGAAACGCGCGACCAGAGCTCCGCTAGCTGCTCCTGCGACGGCGCACCAGCAGACGCAGACGCAGATGTAGATGCAGGCGTCGCGACGAACTGGAAGGCGTCCAGCAGCGACGCCGTGGCCAGGTCCAGGGCCTTGAGCACGTTCTTCTCGCTCGAGTAGCTCAGCAGCAGCACCGTCGCAACAGCGTCGAACAGATCGCGAAAAAACAGGCGACTGCGACGCGAGGCCTCTGCTAGAAACGTGAGGATCGCGGCCACGAGCGGCGCGTTCTGCTGGTGCAGCAGCGTCTGCAGGAACGGCAGCGCCGCGTGGAGCAGGCGGTGTGCGTCGCCCGACGCGTCGCGATGCAGCGCAATCTCCTGCGCACGTCGCAGCAGTTCCAGCTGCTCGTTGTTGCCTGCGGCTGTGGGGATCTGCTGCAGCAGCGCCGCCACCTCCGCCTCCAGACGCGCCACCGCAGAAGACTCGTCCGCCATCTTGTCCTGTGAAAATGCTGTGCTGTGTGCTGTGGGGAGCTGCAACAGCTCCTTCGGGAATTACCGTAATTCTGAAATTATCGTTACGCGGAAGAACGAACGGTAACGAAATATACGGTATAGCTATATACCGTACTTATGGTCTCGGCTAAGTTAACTGAAATACCGGTATGTACCGGTTTGAGTTTTGGGTTTGAAGCAGCCCCCTTCGTCATGCAGATCGTAGCTTGTGCGAGCAGCTCAATTGGGGAGACGGCGTGAAGATGGCGAGCGCTGTACTGGGCAACCAGCCGCTGGTGATCGACAATGGCAGCGGCATGATGAAGGCGGGCTTCGCCGGTGGTGAGACGCCGCAGGTGGTGTTCCCGTCGTTCGTGGGCACCACCAAGCACACGCGTATGATGCCCGGCGGGCTCTACGAAGGCGGCGACGTGTTCGTGGGCAACAAGGTGCAGCACCACCGCGGACTGTTCAAGATTCAGTACGCCATGGAGCACGGCATCGTCACGGACTGGAACAGCATGCACCGGATATGGCAGCACGTGTACTCCAAGGACATGCTCAACGTCAACAGCGAGGACCACCCCGTGCTGCTCACGGAGGCGCCGCTCAACCCCGTGCAGAACCGCCAGCGCGCCGGCGAGGTGTTCTTCGAGGCCTTCAATGTGCCATCGCTGTTCGTGAGTCCGCAGGCCGTGCTCAGTCTGTACGCATCGGGCCGCACCACGGGCGTGGTGCTGGACGTGGGCGACGGCGTCACGCACGTCGTGCCCGTGTACGAGAGCTTCACGCTGCCGCACGCGATCACGCGCATGGACGTGGCCGGTCGCGACGTCACGAGCCACTTGCAGCTACTGCTGCGTCGCGCAGGCTACAACTTCCAGACGTCAGCCGAGCGAGAAGTCGTGCGCGAGATCAAGGAGAAGCTCTGCTACGTGGCGTTCAACCCAACGAAGGAGGAGCAGTTGGAGGCCGAGAAGGCTGCTGGCAGCGTCAAGGATCTGCTGGGCGCCAAGAACAAGACGACTGCACCTTCCGCCGACGACGCATCAGCCTACTACCTGCCCGATGGCACTGTGCTCAACGTACGTCATTTGCTGGCTGATCCCGTCACTTGCATCCTGATTAACTGACGCCCTCGTCTGTGTGAACAGATCGGTCCGGAGAAGTTCCGCGCGCCCGAAGTGCTGTTCCGCCCAGAGCTCATCGGCTCGGAGGGCGGCGGCGTACACGAGTGTCTGGTGCAGTCGATCATGAAGTCGGACATGGACTTGCGCCGCACGCTGTTCTCGCAGATCATTTTGTCGGGCGGCTCGACGCTGTTTCCTGGCTTTGGCGACCGCCTGCTGGCCGAAGTCCGCAAGAAGGCGCCCAAGGATATCAAGATCCGCATCTCAGCGCCGCCCACGCGCCAGTACTCAACGTGGATCGGCGGCTCGATCCTCGCGTCGCTCGCGACGTTCAAGAACATGTGGATCACCAAGAGCGAGTACGAAGAGTACGGCTCGTCCATTTTGCACCGCAAGGCGCTGTAGGGAAGACGCAGTGCTCAGTGAGTACTGTAGACGAGACGACGTGGATTTTGGAGTGGATTTAAGAGTGGAGATGCAAGGAGGCAAGTGCATGCCTCCGACTGCGTATCAAACATGAATTACGTGAAACCTTCTTGAACTGTACTACCTAGAAGTATTAGACAGTGGCGCGGGCAGCCGCAGCCTGGCGCTGGTCTTGTCTCTGGCGGCGACGCAGCACGACGGTGGCCGCGGCCCACAGTACGACGCCCCACACGAGCCACAGAATTGGGAAGAGCAGCACGTCTTTGAGTCCGTCGCGATCCAAATGGCACTCCGGGTTGAGCACGGCGTGGCCGTCGATAATGACGGTGCCGCAGCGAGGCGCCCACGTGTCTTTGAGCCAACCGAGGATGATCGGCGAGGGCACGTCGCCCAGCACGTGGATCACGAGCGTGTTCGCAGCGATGGCCATGGCGTGACGCGACTCGGGGAAGAGCTCCATCACAGCGACGGTCTCAGCGGGTGACAGTGCGCACAGACACATGAAGCAAGCGGCCATGATGCCCAGGAACGCCAGGCGCGAGTGTGTGAAGCCCATCATAGCAAGTGCAATGACGAATGCTGCGGCCAGGAGCACGAAGATGATCTTGACGGCCGTATAGGCGCGTTGAGCGCTCGACACGGTGCCGTGTTTCGTGAGTCGGTCCAAGAGAATGCCCCCCAGAGGCGTACCGACGGTGCCTGTGATCACGATGAGCCCTCCGAACGCTGTGGCGACTTGCGTTTCCTTCTCGTACATACCCAGACCGATGAGAATCACGGGGCTGAACACACTGAGTGCCGCCAGCGAGAACGTGTAGGAGGCGTGGCCCAACACGACGAGCATGAACGTCGGGTTACGGAAGATCTCCCACCAGCCAGTGAAAAAGCCCTGAGGTGCTGCGGCCTCCGAGGGCTTCTTAGTGCTGCCCACAGGAAGCCTCGTCTCCTCACTATCGGCAGTCTCGTGGTGCAGCAGGTCCTCCACGAGAGTGCCTGGGGTACCCGTTGTGTCTTCATAGTGGCCGCTATCTCCTGGCACAGCGTCCAGCTCACTCGGGACGCAGTACAAGCAGCACACGATGAGCAGCGCCATGAGCACGGCTTCGATGTAGAACGCGCCGGCCCACGTGAGGCTCGTGGACGCGACAAGAGATCCGTAGATGTAGCCCATCGCCGTACCAACAGTGATCGACGCCAGGTACACGCCCATCCACAGCGTGCGGTTTTGTTTGGGCGCGTGCATGTTGATGAACGGCGTGGCGTTGCACTGGAACGAGGCCTCGCCGACGCCGCTGAGCACACGGCCGAACATGAGAAAGTAGTAGCTGTCCAGCGCGTGGGCGATGCCGCAGCACACGACTGCGACGATCCAGACCGTCATGCCCAGCGAGATCATGCGGAAGGGGCGGAACTTGGTGGCCCAGTAGCCGAAGACCATGGAGAAGATCGAGTAGCTGGCGATGAACGACGACGCCAGGAGCCCCAGGTAGAAGCTCTGCTGCGTGGGCTCCACGCGCAGCGTGCGCGAGATGAAGCTCTGGAACTTCTCGGGCGAGCCGGGGATGATGCCGCGGTCCACGTAGTTGAACAGGTTGATGAGGCAGAGCAGCACGATCACGCCCTGCTTGCCCAGCTGCGGCGGACTCATCATCGCGTGGCTCGTGGCGCGGCGGGGGCTCTTGTGCGGACGGTGGAACCACGTGAAGCCGATGTCTTCGTGACCCCTGCGCAGGCGACTGCTCTTTGTGTTGGTCGGCTCCAGATCTGCGAGCAGCGGCTTGGAGAGAAGGCGCGCCGAGTCGTCTTCGTCGTCCGCAGCGTCGTCTGGCGTCGTGTCGTCCACAAGAACTCTGGCATTGGCGGGAGTGCTCTCAGGACGGAGACGCCCAGCGCTGCGCCGCGGCCGTGGGCTGTTGGTAGCGGCGGGTGGGTGGTCCGCCATGTCTGTCACTGTGTGAGGGACGGGTGGCGTGTCAATCAATGCAGTCGTTCCATCCAGCGACGTGAAGATTCCGCACTGAAGAAGCGACCAAGGTGGAGGAGCAGGACACTCGAATAGAGGACCTTTCACTTGAGTTAAGTATGGCCTTAACTCAGATCTGATACATAAGCCCGCTCAGCTCGAAATGAGCTGCTCGAAATGAAGAGCTCCACGATCGAATCGGAAGCTGTGGCGGTGTGTGGAAGCGACGCGTTTGCTTCACTTCGTATGGAAGCAGCAGCTTCTGCTGCGGCAAGAGAACGCATGTGGAAAACGCAGCATGGAGGCAGCATGTCGGCTCGTATTGGTACTAGTATTGGTATAACTATGTCTATCGTACAAAGGGGATCGAGTCCTTCAGTTGGTGGGTTTAGCGAAAGCGTAGAGGCAAGTAAGAATCTAGACGAGCGGACGCGCAGACGACCTACATGCGCATCAGTGTGTGCTTACTCCCATTCGATCGTGGCTGGCGGCTTGGACGAGATGTCGTAAACCACGCGGTTCACGCCGCGCACTTCGTTGATGATACGGTTGGACATGCGGCCGAGCACCTCGTACGGCATGTGGTACCAGTCGGCAGTCATGTAGTCCGACGTGGACACGGCGCGGATCGCCACCACCTTCTCGTACGTGCGGCCGTCGCCCATGACGCCCACCGACTTGACGGGCAGCAGCACGCAGAACGCCTGACCCGTGGTCTTGTAGTGGCCGCTGTTGCGGAGCTCCTCAAGGAAGATGGCGTCGGCCTGGCGCAGCGTGTCCAGAGCCTCCTTCGAGATCTCGCCGAGCACACGGATGGACAGGCCTGGGCCTGGGAACGGGTGGCGCCACACGCTCTCCTCGTCGATGCCGAGCGCCATACCGAGCTCACGGACTTCGTCCTTGAACAGCTCACGCAGAGGCTCGATGAGCTTGAGGCTCATCTTCTCTGGCAGACCGCCGACGTTGTGGTGGGTCTTGATGGTGGCCGATGGGCCCTTGTACGAGATGCTCTCGATGACATCCGGGTACAGGGTGCCCTGCAGCAAAAAGTCCACCTTGCCGATGCGCTCGGCCTCCTCCTGGAACAGGTCGATGAAGAGGTTGCCGATGGTCTTGCGCTTGGTCTCTGGCTCGGTCACGCCCTTGAGCGCCGTGAGGAATCGCTCCGAGGCGTCAATGCACTTGAGGTTGATGTTGAGCTTCTTCTGGAGACGGTCCACGACCTCCACGGCCTCGCCCTGACGCAGCAGACCGTTGTCAATGAGCACCGCGTGGAAGCGGTCGCCCAGCGCGCGCTGCAGCAGCACGGCCGCGACCGACGAGTCCACGCCGCCGCTGACAGCGCCGATCACGTGGCCTTCTGGACCCACGAGCGTGCGGACCTCCTCGATGAACGCGTCGGCGATGTTGCGCATGTCCCAGTCGGTTGGCGAGCCACAGATGTTGACCACAAAGTTCTTGAGGATGTCCTTGCCCAGCGGCGAGTGCGTCACCTCCGGGTGGAACTGGATGCCGTAGAACTTCTTGGCCACGTTCACGATGGCCGTGTGCTCCGAGTTCTCCGTGAACGCGATGTCCGTGAAGCCCTCTGGCACGGACGTGAGCTTGTCGCCGTGGCTCATCCACACCTGGAACTCGCTCGGCAGACCGGCGAACAGGCCGCCGCAGTCCACACCCTGCTTCTGGTGGACGATGGCCTTGCCGTACTCACGGCGGTCGCATGGCGCGACGACGCCCTTGTTGATGAACGCCAGCTCCTGGAGGCCGTAGCAGATGCCGAGCACTGGCAGCTTGAGCTCCTCAATCAGCTTCCACACGCCCGGCTTGACGTGCGGCGCGTTCTTGTCGAAGACCGAGTTCGGGCCGCCCGAGAGAATGATACCCGTGAGCTTGTGCTTCTTGAGCTCCTCTGGCTCGACGAGGCACGAGTAGAGCTCGCAGAAGACGTGGAGTTCTGTGGCGGTTGCATAGCACGCGTCAGTCAGCGCCGTGTACTTCAACAACAGCAACAGTGAGCAGAGACAGAGTGAGTGAGCAGCTCACGTACCACGCACACGACGCGCGATGAGGTGGCTGAACTGCGAGCCGAAGTCCAGGATCGCGATCTGCTCGCGGTTGGTCACGGGGGAGATGTCGGCCATTGTTGGGAACTCTCGTCTGCTTGGCGTCGGTGGTAATGCGAGCTCGCGAATGAGCTCCGCATCGGAAAGCTGCGGTCAGACGCAACCGCCCGCTGGCTGACGTTCGTCCACTCCACACAGCACGGTGCCCACCCATGTTGCGTGAAATATCAGCCAATAGCATGCTCTTACCTCCAAGTATCAACCAATCAGAGCGCGTTCTAGTCCAGATGGACAGCAATCCGGAAACGGGTGGTGGCCTGTTGAAGTGCGACCCGCCCGAGTGGGGAGATGCGCGCCATCGCGCGCAGCACCACCGCCTCGAGGCGGGAACCGGACGACGACGTGGCGTTGGCGGCACCACCGACGCCGTTGGCGCGGCTGCCCATCTCCATGGCTCCTATGGCTCCCATGGCCGCTCGCTCCAGCGCCGGCGCGAGGAAGCTGAGCACGCCGCGGTCCGAGACGGCGTTGCCGCTCAGCGACAGCACACGCAGCGACGCGTTGGCCACGAGCGCCTGCGCCAGCGCCGCGCACGCGCTGTCGCCGATGTGGTTGTGGCTCAGATCCAGCTTCCACAGCAGTCTGGTGTGGCAGAGAGCTTCTGCGAGGGCCGCCGCGCCGGCGCTGCCGATGGCGCATGCCTCCAGCACGAGCTGCTCCAGCTTGCTGTGGCCATGACACAGCGACGCGGCCAGCGATACCACGGCGGAGGTCGTGAGCTGCACGTTGCTGAGCACGAGCGACGTGACGGCGCAGTCGGGATGTCGGAGCACGCTGTGGAGCGACGCCGCGTGGGCGGCGCTGAGACTGGCATTGTAGAATATGAGCTTCTGGGCCGGACAGGCGCGAGCACTGGTCGCCATGGCGTCTACGATCTGCTCCACGAGATGAGAGCCGCTCGATCCACCACTGCCATGGTTATTGTTGTTGCCGCCGTCCACGATGACGCTGGATGCAAAGCTGAGCAGTTGCTGGAGCTGCGCTGTGGTGAGTCCTGAGAGACCACCACTGAGAAGCGAGTACAGTACGCATTAGTTACCAGATTCTAGTCATGAACTCATCAATGATCGCATCTACGTACGCAAAAGAATGCTGGAGAATTCCCGACTGCCGCACTCGGCTCAGCAGTGTGTAGAACAACAGCGAGGGCAGCTCGGCTCGCTGAGAACAATGCGCAGTTCAGCTTACGAGAGTGAAGCAGTAGATATCATAGAGTCGTACCTGTTCGAGTGTCGGAGCTGGCACGTGTGGTGTCTTTGGACCGATTGCGTCTTTCTTCATCGCAGCTCGCCGCTTGTCGGGGGACACCGCTCCTCCGTTGGTCTTGGCGGCAGCTCGCACAGTCAGAATGCTCTTTTCAATCAGCAGTTCCTCCCACCGCTTGAAACACCGCTCCAGCGGCTTGAGCTGGATCGCTTCCATCAACCGCGCTCGCTTCGCACGCTTGTACAGCTCTCGTTGGGCCTGTTTCTTGGCGAGACGTGTGCGGTACGCACGCTGGATGCGAAGCACAGCGGCGACTTGGCTCTCGTGGTCCTGGCGAACAACGCGGTGCCACTCTAACAGACAGCGCGACACCAACACGAGCTGCTTCTTTCTTGCGTGGTCAGCTGCGCGTGCTTTCCGTAGCTCCCTCTTGTTGAGAACACGACAGTATCGTCGATACGTGAGCCAGTTCTTCACTGTGCGTTGGATTCGACGCGCCATGCGGTCGCGGCGCCAGCGTTTGGCGTGGACTCGCTGCTTCAACTCGTTGAAGAACAGCAGTGCCATCCTTTTGAAATTCACTTGCAGCGTGTTCAGAATCGCACGCTGCCTATGAAGTTTATGCAGCGCCATCACCAGTCGATGGCGTTTCCGAGCACGACGATACCACTTTTGGATCTTCATGCCGGCGTAGTACTTGTCCATGCGGTTCTGTTCAGGTAGCCGTGCCAGTAGGAGAAAACACACACGGAGCACGTATGCGTCTGGCTTCTCACGCAGCGTCATTCCTGGTTCCTGAAGGATGCGGTTGCATTCCTTGAGAAAGCGCACACGTTTGCGCGCTGCGTATCCACGAAACATGCGTTGCAGGGCCGTCGCGCCGGCCTCTCGAAGCTCCCACTGCATAGTGATGAAGCGTACAAACCCGTCAAACACGACGCGCATCAACTGCTTCGCTGTTCGATTTCGCATGGCGTTCACGACGATGGCGACTCGCCGCCGTCGAGAGCGGAGTTTGCGCACGTAGCGACGCGCGATCAGTCCGCGCGCGTGGCGTTGGATGGCGACAGCGCTGCGATGTTTGTGCATCCGATGCCAAATCGCGTTTGAACACAACGCGTTCCACGTACTTCGCACCATTTGCGCGGTCTTATCCGCGAGCATGCGATGCATGAGCTCATTGGCGATCCTGTGGCGATGCAGTTCATGGCGATACCGCTTTCGGCCTTGATGGCAGTGCCACACGTGCTGGATCCGCCTGGCAGCTTGGCTTTTCACCTCACGACAAAGCGTGAGAAACTCCAGCCACTCCTGCATCACTCGACGCTGGACAGAGGCCGTGCGCCGATCGAGGCAGAGCAACACAATGCGTTCTTGTCGAGCTTTTGCCTGCAAAAGTCGCTTGTAGATCATCCGACTCAAGTGGCAGCGAGCCTGGCGCTGAATGACGCACGCCGCATCTTCCCTTTCTCGTTTCAGCTGCGCGACGAAGAGCTGCCAGACACTGAAAACCTGCTTCTTGCTCGTCGCAGAACGGTGCAGTGCAAACGAAGCCAATATACGGCTGTGCTTGGCGTGGAGAGCACGACGGAAGCGAACTTCCTGCTTGGCAATAAAGATCTTGTGCAGCGACTGGATCTTGACGGCGGCTTTGTTCAAGCGTTTGAGTATCACGAACCAATCTTCTGCCGCCAATCGCTCGTTCTCATGCTGCTCACGCGCACGCCGCTCTTGTCGTCTCTGCGCGAGTTGCTGCCGTGCAAGATGCTGTCGCCACGCACACTGAATCGTTGTAGCAGCCCGTCGACGCTTCTCGTCCATCAACTTGCGCTACAACATAGGAGACGTGACGTGAACAAAACGGCAAGTCCATATATCAAAGAAACTGGCTCTGGAAACGTACCGTTAAGACACGCCACTCTTTTCGAAGCCAATACCGCTGAACTGTTCGTTGAATGCACGTTGCGCTCTCATTTTCGAGCGCGTATTGCGACCTCCACACGTCACTCACCGTCTTTAGGAGGAAACGAGTGTGGTCGGACCAGTAGTCAAGCTCTTGTGCTGCTTCCAGAGCTTGCACTGCGCGCTCAACGTCATCAACGCGGTAGGCGCTGACTCCTTCGATCAGCAGCAACTCCCGCGGAATCGCGTGGCTTCGTTTTCGTACCACAGCCAGCACGTCACAAACTAGCAGAGGGAAGTTGAGATTCGCTAGCTTGGTGGCCAAGTCAAACCACGTGTCGTCGTCCTGGAACCACAACTGGACGCGTTGGTTTTCGTTCTTGTGCGATGTCTTGTAGACTTGATGGGCCGCCTTCTCTGACTCAGTGATCGGACTCAATCCAATCATGGCCTTGTAGGCCTGTGCGTATGTCTCGCGCATGTGATCTCGCATGCCATCGACTTTCTCCAGCTCAAGTGCAGCTAGCAAATGCAGCTGATACGCTGCCAACCGGAAGGGCGGCTTGTCGACGAGATACTGGAAGTACTGGGCGCTTTCGCGATGCTTCTGAACTGCTTTCGCCGATACTCCACACAGAAATATGGCTTCGTGGAGGACGGAGCTTTGGGAATAGCCTTCGACTAGCAGTGTGCACACTGACAGTGCGCCTCGGTAGGATTGGAATTCGAGATAGAGCACCGCCATCTTGATCAACAACGCAGGATTCTTCTTGTTGGCTGGATACTCCATCGCCACGATAAACGAATTGTACGCCTCCTGTATTCCCAACAAATGAAATGAGCGCCACAGGGTCATTCATATCCATTCTTAAAACACCTTGACACTTACTCGAAGAATGGTAGCTCCAAAAGGACCGCGTGGAGAGCCTTCGATGCTCGCAATTGCGTGTGGAGACTTGAGGATACTGGGTTTGTGAAGCTGGGATACGAATTGATGCCAGATCTGGAACTGGGTCAACGCGATCTCGCCCCAGATCACGTCCGAGTCTCCTTCCAGCTACAACCAAACTCCAAACATGAGAACAGCAATCATGAAGGCCACTTTAGTTGCGAGCTTCGTACCCCAAGCGCCTCTTCAAACACTTGAACTGCTTCGCTGAGTTTCCCACCATGACGATGCCGTCGCGCGACGTCCATTTTCGCCTGTGTCTCCTCATGCGTGAACGTCGTAAGGGCTGGCGACGACGCGGCAGCAGCGTTCATGACGTCCATTTACTCATGGATCCCACTTCCTCATCACCGCTGGGTTTGGAGGTTGGATCCTTATTTATAGTTGGCTGTCTGTTGCTTCTGCCGCAGGAGGTCCATCAGGTTGAAGTTGTCGATCTCGCTTGTGAGGCAGATCTGAGGACTGACGATCGCCAGTCGCTCCAGACTGGACACGCTCTCGCGAATGAGCGTCATGGCCTTGTGTGCCTTGAGAAGCGTCGCGGCGCGGCGTGCACTCGTCCCCTGGGGAAGACTGTGCTGTTGATCTTCGAGTTCGAGCTGCTGTGGCGTCTTGGAGATCACTTCTTCCATGGAGCAAAGAAAACTGCGGCAGACAAAGTCTCGCTCGTGTTCTCTGTGCTTTGGACTGGCGAAGTCTTGCATCTTGTCGAGCCACTCCACAAACTGTGTGGGGCTTTTGACGAATCCACACCATGTTGTTGGGAAACCGAGCGCTTGCATCAGCTCAACGATGTGCCGGCAGTGGAAGTCACAGCTGAAGTCAGCCAAACGTCGAACGAAAAAGCACACCTTCTTGAAACTGTGGTCGCCCCAGTGCAGCGGACTGAGACTTTGTTCGAATTGCTTCAGTTCTTGCTCGTCCAAAGTCACGGTTCCCGAGCAGACGCCGCGCAGTTGAGATGCAAGTGAGCCTATGCGTGTCTGTCAGTGATGGCGTCTGGAGATGAGAGTAGCAAAAAGAAACGAACCTCGTCCGAGCTTCTCGATAAGAGTGCGAAATTTGTCAGCGGAGCTAGACTGGAAAGCCTTCATCAAGTCTTCAGGGGTGAGCTCCCGCCGTCCGCCAAAGCACTGGAAGATCGCTGGATCATCGAGTGCGCATTCATCGATCGCCTGCTGGAAGGCGTTGAACTCCTGCGTGGTGGCACCTCGATATTCGTCAGAGGTTCTGAAAACGCGTCGCCAATGTAGATCCATACCTGTAGCGACCACTTTCCATCTTTATCTTGGTCGAACTGGAGGAAAATCTCGGATAGAAGCTTCTCGCGCTCCTCCTGTTTCATCAGATGTGGGAAGAGCGAAACAACGCCTCGAGCTGCATCAACTAGTTCTTCGAGCGATTGATCGAACTCGAGGGAGAATATGCCACCTCCCACGAGGTGCGATAGCTGGCATCTTGTCACGTGCTGTGCCCACACGACAAAGTGAGATATTGGCTCAAGAAACAGCAAAAACTCCCGAAAGACGTTCTCACCTCGAAATCCTCAAAGATGTTCGATGTGAATGGAAACGTGAGGCGAAGACATCTCGATGCAGAAGCTTCTCCACGGAGCGAGTTCATACCCACTTGGGATTCAACAACGGTGGCTAAAGGCATGGAATGTGAGGGCTGGTATGTCAGGACACTTCTTCAGGTCTGTGATTGGATTTTGGTACATACCTTGGCAAGAGTCCAAAGCAAATTGGACTTGACTCAGCACATCTTCATCATTCAGGTACTGTTCCAACGCCGATGCGACATCGATGGCTTCTTCATCTGTCAAAACCCGATCCCAAGGTTAGTGAGTTCCACATTTTCATGTTTATAGGAGATACAGCTCACCTGTTAAGCCGGATCTCAACCCCAACTCAATGATGAGTGACATTCCATCATCCTCGTCACTTTCCGGCTCTTCCACGTCGTCTTCACCTGCCGATTCGGGTTGGTTGTGGTGGATGCGGAGTCGGATACGGAGAGCATTTTCATTCGTAGCCTGGCCTTGTGATTCTGTGGCTGATGATGCATTCGATGACACAGTTTGGGTGACAGGCGTCACTTGAGCGATGCACGCTTTGAATGTGTAGTTGATTTCTGTTCCGTGACCGTGCTGATGGAGCGGAGGGGTCTTCGAGCTCGACGTCACGGACGCTGCGATACTTTTCTCACCGAGCGCAGCGCCCAATCTTGACCACATCGCTTCGAGGTTTCGGATCTGTCTTTGAGTCGAAAGTGCGAAAGACTGCCACAGCGGAGGCGCCAAAATCGAAACGTGAGCGAGCCAGGAACGCATCACTCGAAATATATCGCTACTTCGGACGAATCCTAGCTCGTCGGAGTTCACTAATGACAGCATCGCATCAGCCTACACAACAGACAGAATGCCCGTTAGCTTCCCGTTCGGTCATGGGTCCTGAAGACCAATGACGCGGACCTCTTGCACCGTCATATACAGCGCTCCGTCTGAGATTGACTGAACGAGTCGGGAAAGACTGCGAGCATCCATTCTCTTGGCAATGCTCTGAATCACTCGCGTTCCCTCAGAGCTTCCATTAGGTTGTTGAGCAGGCGGTAGTAGGATCGCTTGAAGTCTTCTCAGCATCGCTTCGGAGCTGGGACGATGCACCTGCGAAGCCTTCACAGCAAGTGCTATCGGCTTGGTGAGGGGCCGGTTACTGCTTGTCATGCGGCTTGCTCCCTCTTTTCGCGTTGTATAGCCATCATATTAGTACCGACAGCGGGTTCCTTCACCAGAACACATCCTCACCAACACGATGGAGCTGCAATTCATTGGCAGCGATGCTCTTCACGAGTCGCGCTTGTTGTGCGAGCAGCGCGTCTGATGTGGTGGCCGTTCCCTACACAATCCATATCCGTCAGTAACTTATCATGCTCTGTATTTCCCAGTACACACGTTCTCCAGATCGTTCATGAAGAAGACGATCTCGGGATCCGTGAGAGCTTTCTCCACGAGATGAGCGCGAGTGACCTCGGACGAATCGCCCACAAGTCCTGTGTGTTCCAACACAATCAGCGAGCAGTTAGCGCCTAATACCTCTAGTGTTTGCGGTTGTTCCGTACGTCTGGCTAATGGCCGCAGCGAGTCCTCATCCACCGCCGGAATCGCCTTGAACATGGCGAGTCCACGCGCAGCAGCAGCGATAATCATCATGACTTCGCAGCTATTCAGCACCTTCAGCCCGCCGTTGTCCACCAACGAGAAGAGAACTACGAGCCAGAAGCATGTGAGTTCGTGAGCGATCCAATCCACGGCACAGTGCATACTAGTAGTATAGCTGAACAGACAGTCGAATTTGGCCGCTTTCTTGGCATTTGTGACGAGCGCAAGCCCCGCGAAGAAGTCGATGGCTGCGATGCGGTGGCGGTTCTTACGGTCCAGATACTGGAAGGCGCGTAGAAGCTGCTCCTTGTGTCTCCACTCGTCGTGCTTCTCCATTCTCTGCGTCGTGGTCGTGCGCAGCAGCACGACGCTTCGGAAGACGGCGAACGTGAGGAAGAACTGGCACTGCGCGTCGCTGCTTCTGCGGCGGAAGACCTCCTGCTGGAAGCGCGTGTGAAAGAGCTCCAGCTCCGCCCAGGAGCGCGGCAGCACGCCCTGCAGCTCGCTGCGGATGGAACCCTTGGAGTGCTTGGCTCCCATTTTGATCAGCCGAAGTTGAAGTGGCGGGGAAAGTGGGTGTGTCCAACGAGTGTACTGTGCGAGACAGAATAAGGAATACGAAATCATCACCCAGCGTGAGGAAATGGGGTACCATCATTCCGCATCTGGAACTGCCCATTTCGTCCCGGAAGAAGCAGTCCAACGTCCGAAGTCCGGAGTCCGGAGATTGCCACGTCCAGCATCCGGAGTCCGGAGATTGCGGCCTCCAGAGTTCAGGGTCCTGAGGTGTGCTCGTCCAGAGAGAAGAAGAAAGTACGCAGGTGACGAAGCTGTAGACACGGGAGCGCGATGGAGAACAAGTTCATTCCGCAGGCGATCGATATCGTGACGCTGGCGATCAATGAGGACAACCAGAAGAACTACGAGGAGGCCTTCAAGCTCTACAAGAAGGCGCTCGAGCACTTCATGATCGGCGTGAAATGTGCGTGTGCTAGCGAGAGCATGCACGTGTGTTGCAGTATGTGGTGTATAGAAAGCTGATGGGGTTACGTGGGACAGATGAGAAGAACCCGACGTCCAAGGAGATCATCATGAAGCGAGTGGAGGGGTACATGACGCGCGCGGAGCAGTTGCGCACGATGCTGGGGAAGGCGAATGGGCCCAAGGTGGTGACGGCGTCAGGCACAGCCGAACTGGAAAAGTGAGTGGCATCCCAGAGCGTGGGGAGAGTGGGAACAATGGCTCTCTTACTGATGCTGCAATGCTGTTGTGTACAGGGGCGACAAGAGCGATGAGGATGAGACCGATGCCGAGACGGCAAAGCTACGTGGCTCACTCGCATGTAAGGAGTCTTAGGATTCGTCCACTATCCAGTACCATAACTAACCTATGTGTGTTGCAGCGGCGGTTGTTTCGGAGAAGCCCAACATCAAGTGGGAAGACGTCGCTGGTCTGGATGCGGCGAAGGACGCACTAAAAGAAGCTGTCATTCTGCCGGCGCGCTTCCCGCAGCTGTTCACTGGCAAGCGCCGGCCCTGGAAGGGCATTCTTCTTTACGGTGTATGCGAATGCAATGTTTCAGTGGATTGTATGAGGTACTGTACGGAGGGAGACTGACGCTTACGCTGGTTGATTGATTAGCCTCCAGGTACCGGTAAGTCGTATTTGGCGAAGGCCGTCGCGACTGAAGCCGACTCGATCTTCTACGCCGTGTCGTCGTCGAGCTTGGTGTCCAAGTGGCAGGGCGAGAGTGAAAAGTATGTGACGTGTTACCGAGACCGAGAACTCTGCCTGTGACTGACTTACTCCTTTCATTAGGCTCGTGAAGAACCTGTTCGACATGGCGCGAGAGAGGAAACCGGCCATCATCTTCATTGATGAGATCGATTCGCTGTGCTCCAATCGAACGGAGGGCGAGAGCGACTCGACGCGTCGCATCAAGACCGAGTTCCTAGTCCAGATGCAGGGCGTCGGCAACAACCACGACGGCATCTTGGTGCTAGGCGCGACCAACGTGCCGTGGGAGTTAGATCCAGCGATGCGACGAAGGTGAGTCGCGGTGGTGATGCTGTGGACGTGATCTTGTAAGGCATGACGCTGAGCAACACGTGT
Organism: Pythium brachiatum; assembly: GCA_023337615.1. Classification (NCBI taxonomy): domain Eukaryota; phylum Oomycota; class Peronosporomycetes; order Pythiales; family Pythiaceae; genus Pythium; species Pythium brachiatum. The sequence continues at coordinate 11,208 of JAADXI010000083.1, read as the reverse complement.
ACCATGACGTAGATTCGAGAAGCGCATCTACATTCCGCTCCCAGAGGCCGAGGCTCGCAAGGTGATGCTCAAGCTCCACCTCGGCGATACGCCGAATGCACTGACCGAACAGGACTTTGAGATGATCGCGAAGAACACTGAGGGGTATGTTTGCATTGATGACGCTGCTTGATCGGAAAGTAGAGCCCACTAATGGTAATGCTGTTGTAGGTGCTCGGGATCCGATATCTCCGTTCTCGTTCGTGAAGCTCTAATGGAGCCGCTCCGTAAATGCCAGCAAGCGCAGTTCTTCGCCCGAGTATGTGCGCAGCAAGATGAATATGTTTTTTTCGTGAGCTCACGTTGATTTTTGTGTGGCTGCTTGTTCAGTGTGATGAGAAGGCGGTGATTCGACCAAACGGAGAATTCGTGACACCGTGTGACGACGACCCTCCGTGCGCGTACTGCCACATGAAGCTGTCATCGTGCCCGCGCGAGTGCTCCGAGTGCAAGGCCCCTTGCCGCCGTTGTGGATCGCTGCGCATGCGCTTGTATGACCTGCCAAGTCGAGGCTTCTCCGACGACAAGCTGCGTCCTCCGATGGTGTCGATGGTGCGTCACATCCTTCAATTGGGCTTCTCAGGACGGGTTGTTGAACTGATGATCCGCTATTCCTTGCTGGGTTGGTTCTTACAGAACGACTTTAAACGCGTGATGGAGCACTCGGTCTCCAGTGTCGCGTCGGATGAACTCAACCGATTCGTCAAATGGACGCAAGAATTCGGTCAAGAAGGCTAAGTAAGTGGGTGGATCCTATTCACGCGCTTCACAGCTTACTCGATGGGCCAGCAGGACCGATCTCCTGCAGATCTCCAAGAGAGAAATGATACATTTCGTTGCAAAAATGGCACGTGAGCTCAATGCCCTTGTCTCCCGTGTCCGTGATGATCTCGTGGAGCTGTTCTGGACCGAGTCCGGCGAGGCGTTCTCGAAAGCCCTTCTTCGAGCAACGGCAGTAGAAATCGAGCGGAACCCGACGGCACTTTTCTTCTTTCAAGTCGGCATTGGGGATCAGCTCATTTAGATACTCCAGCAAAGCGTCCTTGTCCGCGAGGTCCGATGGGGTAAAGCCAGCTGAGTCAAAGCGCAGGTCCGACAGGTCGTAGTGTCGGTCATGCGGAGCTGAGTCGGGCATCTTCTGGATTGTGAGGCCGCAGCAGTGCAGCTCTTCAGATTCCACGGCGTGGCCCAGGCGCACAACCGTCGGGACTTGCTCCGAGATGTCGTAGAACGTCTGCCAATCGGTCTCGGCCACACCAGTCGCGCGAACGCTCGTGACGTAGGGCGTATTCTCTCCGTACACGATCTTCGACACTTCCATGTGACCTGTAAGCCAAGCAAACACAACCATCAGCTACCTACAAGCTCCTACACACACAGGAGCAACACGCATCGTCCTTACACTCGGCGAACACGCTCGAATCGCTTTCGTCGAACATCGAAGCCTTGCCGCGAACCTGCAGATCACACACACAGACCACCGTGAGCTCAAAGGTCTTTCACCTCCTACTCCACGTACGCAATCGCACCTCTCCAACTGCCAGAGCCTCCACGTAGATCTCCTCGTTGGTGCTCGGCGCACGCACCACCATCTTCACACGCTCTTCGCCCTTGAAGAACGAGCTGAGCATGACGGTGCCCACCATGTACTCGGACCAGAGCCGACTTGGGATGGCCGTCACGGGCATGTCCCACCGACGCGCGGCCTCCGCGATTGTCTTGCGCGCCACCACCGCCGACACGCGTAGGTTGCCCACGTGCGCGCGCAGCACCACGTCGCGCATCAGTTGGCGGCGCAGCATCTTCCACTCAATCGATTTCTGGAGCTCCTGGAATTTGGGAATGGAGGAGTGATGGTCGATTATGTTCGTGAAGAACCACACACCAGAGGTGCTCGAGTACGAATTTTATCACACAGCAAGGGGTTCGCAGTACGATCTTCCCAACCCAAATGGGTTCAACACTCACGCCGTGAGATTTTTCCGAAGCTGGACGAGTCGCTTCGTGAGCAATTGCATGCGCACGCGATCTTCCTCCTGGAGCCGCAGCGTCTGCCACTGCTTGCGTCTGCGTGGTGATGTGGCCTCAGCGCTGGGAGGAAGCGCCTTCTTCAGCGCACTCTCCAGCTCGGAAGTCGCCTCCTTGGCGTTGGATGCAAACACCACAGACATATCCATCGTCGGAGCTTGAGTTTCCCGGCTGCGGGGTAAAACGAGCTGCTTGCTGGCCGCAATAAGGTCCCAGTGCGTCTCTAGTAGCGCTACGCTCTTCTGGAGCTGCGTGCTTGCACCAGAAGGGACGGTGTGGTCCCGCACCTTGCACCCGACGCCGTCAAATTCACCGCCGAGAAAGATCCGCATCCCGCAGCAGCCAAACTTCGCGTCGGCTCCAACGCCAGCCACTGGTCCTGGATGGTACGCGCATTCGTGGAAGTCCAACAGGCTGCAGTAACACTGACAGGTCGCACAGTGGAAGCACTGTGTGCTGGCCCAGATAAACCAGTAGGCAGCACTCCAGCTCATACTCTTGTCCTGCACGAGAGCTCGCACCCAGTCATCCGGCACCCATCCCGCCTTCGTTTGATGCACGGCGATCAGCTCACCACGCACTGTGAGTTTCCGCGTGCCACGTGGACAGTGGAGTCGCGGCTCATCTTTGCTTAGATAGATCGTCTCACAATCTGCGCAACAACATAAAGTAGAGTTGGTCTGCAGCTCGCTGAGCAGCGACTCGAGCTTCTTGCGCAGCAGCTTGGATAGCATCTTATCCTTCGGGTCTTGGAGATGTTGTAGCTCATCGGCGCTGCATCGCTGGGCAATCTTGGTGATCGTGTTGTCCGAGAGGCAGCTAAAGTCCACACGGAGCTGCAGGAAATCCTGCATGCGGCCCGTGATGAAGCGGATGCATTCTTCCACCAGTACGTCCATCTGTAGGAACTCGGAGGACACGAGAATGGACGCGATGTTGTCCAGCGTGATGCGTGCCCGCCACTCAGACTCGCGCTGCTGCATGTACTCCACGAGCCACTCGAAGATCTCCACGTCGCAGTGCACGGAGATGTCGATCTCGTCGTGTTCGTTGGACTGGTTCAGATACGCGCGGAAGTACTTCATCTTCTCCAGCAGCAGGTCGCGGCGACACACAAAGTCCTTGGCGGTCTTGCGATACTCATCGAAGACGTGGATCAGCACCGTGCGGCTCGTGCCCAGCGCCGCCATTCTTTCACGAATTGCTGTTGCTCGCTCTTCATGAGAAGCTTCGTGTCGCTTCAACCACGCCAGCCGTTGGCGCCAACTCATCTTCTTTCGAGGTTTTATCCGGAATAAAAACCTCGTTTTTGAGGTGCGAAGGTGAATCCGGCTTCTGCTTTTCCACCAAAGAAACCCGTCCCGCGAGGAGCAACGCTGGCGTGGTGCGGGCGTAGATTGGACCCACTCACTCGTCTGGAGAAGCCCCACAGACAACACTACCACCAGCAAAGCAGCATGTCGTTCGCCGGCGGCAAAGTGCCGGAGCGCAAGAGCACCTTCAAGAAGACCATCGACGCCGATGAGATCCGTCGCCGCCGCTCGGAGACCACCGTGCAGATCCGCAAGACCGTGAAGGAGGACCGGCTGAACCAGCGCCGTCGTATGGTGAGCGCGAGCATGTGGACGGCGTCCCCAGGGGAAGGAGCCAAGGGGATATGAAGCTAATCTGTGGCTATGTGCGTGCGTATGTGTAGGGCGGTGGTGCCGACTTCGGCATGGCGCAGTCGGGAGGCGCCGCGGGCGCGGACGGCGCGGAGGTTTCGCTGGCGACGCGGGTACGCGAATATTCTGGATCCGGATGGGGAACTTTCGATATTCTAACCATGGATATGTGCTCACTATTGTAGCTCAACGAGCTGCCAGCGATGGTGCAGGGCGTGCACTCGACGGACGGCCCGACGCAGCTCGACGCCGTCACCAAGTTCCGCAAGCTGCTCTCGATCGGTACGTGGTGCTCATCTGACTGGATACGTCGCATTCACTTTGAGTGTGTTGGCACTGGGAGACTGACGAGCTGGGTTGCCGTTGTGGTCCAGAGCGTAACCCTCCAATCAAGGAGGTGATCGCCACGGGCGTCGTGCCGATCTTCGTGGAGTTCCTGAAGAACGAGTCGTTCCCAGAGCTTCAGTTCGAGGCCGCGTGGGCGCTCACCAACATTGCCTCGGGTACGTCGGACGACACAGCGGTCGTGATCCAGCACGGCGCCGTGCCGATCTTCTGCCAGCTCCTGCTCTCGACCAGCGACGATGTCCGCGAACAGGCCGTCTGGGCTCTCGGCAACATTGCCGGTGACTCGGTCGAGTGCCGTGACATGGTACTGCGTTGTGGCGCGTTGCGTCCGCTGCTCACCCAGCTCTCGGAGAACTCCAAGCCAACGATGCTGCGCAACGCCACGTGGACGCTCTCCAACTTCTGCCGTGGCAAGCCACAGCCTCAGTTTGAGCTCGTGCAGCCGGCGCTGCCGACTCTCGGTCAGCTGATCTACACGCAGGACGAGGAGGTGCTCACGGATGCTTGCTGGGCGCTTTCGTACCTGTCGGACGGCACGAACGAGAAGATCCAGGCCGTGATTGAGGCTGGTGTTTGCAGACGCATTGTGGAGCTCCTGCTGTACCCATCGCCATCGGTGCAGACGCCAGCGCTCCGGACGGTCGGCAACATCGTGACGGGTGACGACTTGCAGACGCAGGTCATCATCAACCTCCAGGCTCTGCCATGCCTGCGCTCGCTGCTCGACAGCCCCAAGAAGGGTATCCGAAAGGAGACGTGCTGGACGCTTTCGAACATCACGGCTGGCAGCCAGAACCAGATCCAGCGCGTGATCGAGGAGGGCATCTTCCCATCGCTCATTTCGTTTTTGTCGACCGCCGAGTTTGACATCCGTAAGGAAGCCGCGTGGGCGGTGTCCAACGCGACCTCGGGCGGCTCGCCAGAACAGATCATGTACCTCGTCGAGCAGGGTACGTTAGTTGCGATCGTATTTGTTGGTAGGATCGCGTCGCTCATGTTTTGAGTTGGATGTTTCAGGTATCATCAAGCCGCTGTGTGACCTGCTCGCGGCCAACGACGCCAAGGTGGTGATCGTGGCGCTGGAGGGTCTGGAGAACATCCTCCGCGTCGGCGAAGCGCAGAAGGCGCCAGGCGATTTCAACCCCATGGCGACGCTGATTGATGAGGCTGAGGGTGTGCCAAAGATCCAGCAGCTCCAGTACCACGTCAATGAAGGTACGCACAACAGGAACGCCTGTGTATGTAATCTTGCTTGCAGCCATTTGCTCACTGATCCTCGCTGTTGCTATGGTAGATATTTACCAGAAATCGCTGAAGATCGTGGAGACGTACTTCCAGGGCGAGGAGGATGTCGAAGACAGCCTGGCCCCGGGAGAGGACGAGTCGGCGCAGCAGTTCACGTTCGGTACTGGTGGTGGCCAGCCGAGCATGTTCCAGTTCGGCGGCAACTAAAGCAGCAGCACACTGCTGCGAGTGCTGCTGCTGCACCATCCCGAGGCCGTGGAGTCGCGAGAAAGGCGAAGCCTCGTGAGTCGCAGCTTCACGTGCGCGTATACCCATCACCCTACCCACATTTCCACACCCAAAGAGTTAAGCCAAATAAACCGTAGCGATAGTTTATGACGTGGCGGCGCTGCGGTGGTGTTTGGCCTTTCTCCCCAACTTGAATTGGATTGAAGACTGCTGCAGTATTATGTGAGCGTATTGTGGGATCTGTGACCATGGATGGAGCTGTCGGTTCTGAACAACTGTACTCACGTTACCATTCAACTTCAAAGTACTAAGTACCAACTCTCTCCGTTTAACCGCGGGTGCAGCCAAACGGAGTGCAAGCACGAAGGCGCGGGCAGGTCTGACGCTTGATCGCGTTGCGGGCCACATCCTCCGAGTTGGGGCGGCGACGCAAGAGAAACTGGCGGAAGAGCTCGCGCGCGATGCGGCGTCGCTCCTCCCATTCACGAGCAAGACGTGCGCTCTCAAGACGGTGCTCACGCTCATAGAGCTCATTAGCGCGCGCCATCTGCAGCAGCTCCTCTAGCGTCGGGTGCAAAACGAAGCGTCTGATTTCGGCGCGGCGCCGAGCCTCTTCTGCGGGCAGCGCTGGCTGTTCAGGAGCCGCAGGCGAGGAGACGACGCGGCGCTGGAAGCGGATGCCCATCGCAACCGTCTTGACCGCTTCGACTGCCTGGGTTGACAGCGTAGCGACGCCGTCCGTTGTCGTGGCGATGGACTGGGAGACTCTGTCGCCGGTGGCGTCGATCAGCTCGCGCAAGCCGCTGAGAAGAGAAGGCTCGGGCGACAGCGTGGGTGGGGCCTGCTGCTGCTGCTGTTGCTGTAGACGGTGATGGTGGTCATCTTGCGAGCTGCTCAGCGGCCACTCGTTCAACGGGCCCACCGGATCATGATCATGGCGGCGTCTGGTTCCTGGAGGGAAGCAGTTGGTGGTGCAGATCATCATGACGGCGGTGGTGGTGGTCCTGCGTGGATGTGTGTCCGCACACTCGGATCTTGTTGGCGAGTGTGAGAGTGGTTTCCCAGTCGAGAATCAAGCAGCCCAGTGTTTTTCTTCCGCTGGGTGTCGGTGGTGGAGGGGGGGGACGGAACCCCACGCACAGAACGAAATCCACTTGGCTGGCTTTGACTGACGACGGAAATCCGTTCCGAACGTTGAAGCTGCCAGTGGCGACACCACGGAACGTCGCGAAGTTGTATAATACTACGTAGTAGTAAGCGCTGGATGGCTTGCTCACTGGAGTTGTTCCTTGAAGGTGCTCATCACTCCACCTCCTCCTTGTCGGAACACAATTTTTTTGTTCCGTGTGATGATCTGGAACGGATTGGTGCGGGAGTTCATTCTAATAAGGCCGATGGTGGAGATCTGGTTTCCTGAGCAGCGATGGCGTGCGAGTGCTGCAGACGTGGATGACGGAAAAGATGAGCAGATCCAGTGGCGACTGAGCTGCCAAATGGGCTCAAACGCAGTTGAAAATGAATGCTCCAGATCCACTGGAAGTGGACTGCATACAGTATTGATGCGTCTTATAGCCTGGGGATACATAGACACTCGCTCCTGCATGGGCTTTCCAACTTGCTAGTATTGTCAGGTGGAGGCGTCCGTCGCCCGTTGAGTCTACTCCTCTCTTTGGCCAACACAGCTCTTCTTTTTCTTCTTCGTCAAACCTCCGATGCGCCATCTCCGCAGTGTTTTTGTCAGCAGCGTGTTGTCCATCGATGGAAGAATCAGTCGGTTGATGAAGCCACTTGCACTTGCAGTCGAAGCAGTCAGTCGCCACTACACCTTTGCCCGTCCAACTTGAGAATTATCCCATCCAATGTGAGAACTGTGAAACCAATGGGAACCTTACCGAATATCCTACCGTCTTTTGCTAATTTCATCCAATGTGAGAATCACTCCAATTAAAGTGAGAATTGGACGTACCGTGGTGGTGGATACCAAAAATGATATCGACTTGGAAAGGTTTACTGAGACGACACCAGTGTAGTTCCCTGCCTCCTCCTGCGGCTGCGACTCAGTCGACGGACCCAAACGAGAGCTCCGATAGCTGTGGACGACGACACGCAGATGCATGGCCATGACGATCCACAGCCAGCCCACAGCGACGGGAACAGCAACGTGGCCTACCGTAACACTTGACTCTTAGCTTGCGCTTCGTTCTCCCTCTGTTTCTCAAAGCGTTGTGCTGATGAGATCCATGCAAAGACGCCCAAGCTTCGACAGAAATGATGACAACACAACACATTGGATCCAAGATCTCTTTTTCTCTACATGCAGATAGATACTCAAGTAAATAGACAGTGACCTGCTGTGGTCCACATCCTGTGGATACCACACCAAGCGACTTGGGTTAAGGAGTACTTTGCACGAGGACTTTCATCCAGCGTGCTACTTCTCCTGCTTGGGGCGCGAGGCCTCTTTTCGTTGGTGGGAGCTTAGCTCCAGCATCACTGCTGCGTCCTTCCACACACTTGCCTGAGCGGTGCCGTCGGCAGAGGCTGTCGGTGGTTGTCACCACAACCTCCGCCTTTTCAGCCAGATTTCTCTCCCCACTCTCTCCGTTTAACCGCGGGTGCAGCCAAACGGAGTGCAAGCGCGAAGGCGCGGGCAGGTCTGACGCTTGATCGTGTTGCGGACCACGTCCTCCGAGTTGGGGCGGCGGCGCAAGAGGAACTGGCGGAAGAGCTCGCGCGCGATGCGGCGTCGCTCGTCCCAATCGCGAGCCAAGCGGTGGCGCTCAATCTCTTCATTGTGATCCATAATGAGACGGCGCTGCACTCGCTCCTCGTCAGCGCGGCGCCGAGCCTCCTCCACGGCCAGCGTTAGCTGTGCAGGAGCCGGACCCTCTGCGGGCAGCGTCGGTGGCTGTGCCGAGGCAGCAGGCGAGGAGACGCCGCGGCGCTGCGAGCGAACACGCAGCCGCTTGGCAAGCGCCTCGATCATGCGGATCGCTGCGGCCACCAGCGACGTGAGGAATTCCATGGCCGTGGCGATGGACTGGGAGACCCAGCGCGCGGGTCCACACAATTCATTCGCGTTCTTCTTGAGCCACACGGGCGAATACTTCGCACGAGCGCCGCGGCCGAGGCGAATGACCACCGTGGGCTGGACGACCAGCGGCGAGCGGCTGGCCGAGATCGGCGTTGCGGGGACGCTGACGGGGGTGGTGGTGGTAGTGATGGTGGCCGTGGCAGCCACTGGGACCGCAGTGGTGGTCGCGGGGATCACTGGGATCGTGGTAGTGGTCGCTGGGACCGTAGCAGAGGCCGTGGCGGTCATCGAGGCCATTGTGGCGGCGGTGGGGGTCACTGGGACCGTCGTAATCGGCGTGAACATCTCTTCCGAAGCGTCGACGATCAGTGCGAGTGGGTCCTGCGCCCATCGGAGGCTGCTGCTGGCGTCGTCGAGAAGCTCACAGAAGCCGCTGCACAGCGCAGGCAAGAAGCTCGTCGCGATGAAGCTGATCATGGCGGCTCACTGGCTGATGCGTGCTGCCGTTGGGTGGGGTGGGTGGGTGGGGTGGTGGTTTATTTGTTGTTGGTTGCTTTGGTCTCCAAATGGAAAATGGAGCTGTTGTTCTTCGCTGCGTGTGCTTGTTTTGCTGTCGCCTGATCCGGTTCCATCACTCAGCAGCCCCAGACGCCGCAGCGGCAGACACAGTCGCCACTACCGCCTCCGAGAGAACGGCTTCTACCCACACACTGGTCTCTCGGTCTCTCGCGTCCACGGCAGGTCTCATGGGAGACTGACAGTACCGGGTAGTGAGTCGCATTGGCTCGGAATGTGAAGCGGGATCGATGTATCGGATTATAGAGGTGACGGAGTCAGATGCAAGAAATATCAGTCTGTAGAGGTGTCATCCGATCATGTTCTGGAGGATTGGGGTCTCAGTGAGATTGATGTATCCGATTGTGGAGGTATTCTTGTGCAGTTGGCGATGCCAGAAGGTTACAGTACGAGTCGAGTAGACGGTTACGAGCTTGTGCATCCTATTTCGTGAAAACTTCAGACACACTGCATCCTCTTTTGCTACTATTCTACCCACCTGAAATATCAGTTATGGTTAGAATCACCAAACACATGCACCACCAAGCCACAACTCAGTTGAAGACCCTCTCCTCCTTCATGGATTCCTCGCCAAGCGGCACGCTGCTGGAGAAGCCACGCCACTCCCAAGCCGCGCTGATGTCGTACACCACACACCGATGAGGCAGAGCCGCACGACTTCATTACCAAACGGCGCGGATCCAGACGCAGTCGATGTTCTCCTGCGTCCAGTGCGTGAGCTCCTTGTACAGGGAAGCTTCCGATCGGTGAGCAGCCATTCATGTCCTTGTTGGATGTGATCCCCACGAGGCTGACGACCGGTCATGTGTGGTGTGCGGCAGGTGGTTTCTATCCGGTTTTGGAAGAAGAACTGGGATAGAAACACGCAGAGCCACGTAGTGTATCGGGTTCTACCACGGCAAGAAGCAGTCGACGACGACGGTCGGTCGACGAGTACGAGTGCACCACGGAGCACCGGTCTGTGCCACACTACACTACCAAGGAAGACGCAGGCGTGGTTCAACCAGGTCACCAAGGCCAAGGCTATGAGTGCCAAGTGGCCCGAGCACGACTGGGAAAGCGGTGATTTTTGCGATTCCACCACAAGGGCCACACGTGCGAACACTACGAGCCTATGGCAGTGGTCTGCGTCGAGTGTGAGGCCCGCGTGGCGTTCCAGAAGTGTCTGGTGTGTCAGGACGCGCTGTGTGAAGACTATGTGACGAGAACCCACGCGCGCAGCTCCAAACAGAACCGCGAACTCAAGCTCATCAAGCAAAAACTGGCGGAAGATAGTGACTACAGTTCTATGCACGACGCGGTGACACGACGTGCGAATTTTGCGCCATGACGCTGTGTCAGTTGTGTCTCGAGGACGCTAGTATGTAAGGCGGCCAGAAGAAGGAGAAGAACGATGGAATAGAGCGTAGAATGGACGAGTTGGAAAGGGATTTATTGTGGTTTCACTATGGTTTGTTTGCGTAAATGTGGTCGACGTGGCTCATCGGCAAGAGCTGAGCAAACGCTGAGAACGCGGCCTCGTCGCAAACTCAAGCGGCGCACTAGAGCTGGGCATCCTCCCAGCGGCGGATGATATCCAGTATCACGCGGAGGGCCGCGGCTTTGCCGTTAAGTGCCCTCATGACACCCTCGACAAAGTCGCGGTCCACAACTGAATCGTCAGGGACGATGTCGCGCAGGGTCGAGAACAAAGCCATGACTCTGGCCAAGCGCACCGGCAGGCCGACCCGCACCACAAAGTCAGCAAATGCTGGAGCGATGCGGTCGGCGTTGCGGCACTTGGCACACGACGGAAGCTCGCTGCAGGCGTGCGGCCAGACGAGACCTAATACAGAGAGAAATCAGTTAGCTGATTCATATGCACACTGAAAACAATCGACAGCAAGACACCCCGTACCGTTGGTCGTGGCGACGCGGTGCACATCAGCCACCAGCACAAGGTCGTGTGCGATGTCAGCGACAGGCTGTGTGTGGTCGATGACTACGGCAGTGACGTGCGGCTCATCAACGAGCTCTGCTTGGATGAGCGGCAGCGGGTCAGCGACT